>JAOYSI010006257.1:0-12980 GCA_025775065.1 Hiodon alosoides | reverse complement strand
ACTCTTCTGTTTCTCCTAATTTTACCAATAGCCTCCTTAATTGTTGTCTTGTAGCTGCTCAGCATGCCACTACAAATTTTGCAGCAAAAGGGGGATCTTCACAATATTAGGCAGGTGGTCATAATGTTATGGCTGATTGGTGTATATAATAAATACTGTGTAGTTAATGCAAAAATATTAGCATAATATCACTTCAGTTGTTCCAACTCAGTTTATACTGTTCTAAATCCATATTATACAAATATTATCTAAAATACTAATAATTCTCTAGTATAAATAACGAAAATAGATTCCCCTCATAAAAAAAACCCCCCTATTTTACATAGTGTTAAGTTTTCTTTCCTTGTAAGTGCAAATTAGTGGTATTTTTGTAAAACGTCTTTGAATACACATAAGCCGAAGGGGCTCTGGAGTATAATTGGTAGTCGTCTATTTGTTTTGTTTTCTCACACCTCCACCTCCAGTATTCTTATCTAGGCTTCTGAGACCCGGGTACTTGATCATACTTGCTACACTATGCTCAATCATTAAGTGGTAAAACAAAAAATGTTCTTGTATTTTAACATTTTGTTGTAATGTGTATTTGTAAACAAGGCGCCCCTACTGACTTCCTTCACCCTGTTCACTCTGGGGTGCCTCCAGCTTGTTAGCTCTCTGCAGCAGGACCCAAGGGGCAGCCATTCAGTGGGCACCAATGAAAGCTTTTCCCTATTAAAAAAAAACATTCATTCTGCGCTGATCTCATGCCACATTGCATCTGCTGTAGTGTCATTACTTGCTGCTTCCCGGAGCATTTGACTGACAGATTAAATAGAAACACTTCAGACATCGCAAGGCCACAAATTATTAAATTTAGGGCTATGGACTCATTTCTTTATTTTATTTTTGGCTCTACTCGTTTACTTTCCCTGAATGTCCTGCTTTGTAAATGATATCTTATTTACATTATTTCTACACTTTGATCTTTTTTACTAAATTTGCTTGAATTTGCTTAAAATTGCTTGAATTTCTTCAAATAGGAAATGTAACTTGCTAAGGAATATTACAGAAAATCACTACTTGGGATTTGATCCAACAACATTATGGCTACAAAGCAGCACTTATGTCCCGTAAGTGAAATTCCTTTATACCCTTGTATTCCCCTTTCCTTCTTTGTACCAAGTACCACTTTTAGTGTTTAAGTCAAACCTATTTACCTATTTACATATTTTTTTGTAAATATGTAAATATAAACCTGAATTTAGGCTATATTTATTAGAAACAGAAGTGTGGCTTTTAAAAATGTTTTCTATATCAATTAAAGTTTTATTATTGAATGGGTAACCTCTCTAAATACTGTGTGTTTACATAGTCATTGTGTAAATGCAAGTTTACAAATGCATAATTCTGTGTGCATAAATACAGTGTAATGATTGCATAGTTACACTAAATAAGTATCAATCGTGACAGTGAGTATAGTCCTTAAGTCTAAACCATTAGCGACTAGTTAGCAACTTACTTGTTACGAGTAAATAGAAATAGAATTAATTGCCGTTTTTATTCTATAAGCATTTCAAATCGATTCGGATACAAGATTTTTTTTTTAGAAAATTGCTGTTTGGGGATTGATGTGGTTATTTGATCCTTCGGGAAAATGAATGAATCTTTACGCTTAAAGAAATGTTGTAATGTCTACTATTATTGTAACTAGTCATAACACTTGGTAACTATTCTCTTTTTAAAATTAATTAATAATTATTTAAAACCTTTAACAGAATTGTGAGGAAATTACATATTTGCTGCATATTTAATTTCCGGTTTGTGGCCCGTCTGTTGGCATGCATGAATCTTGACATTCTCTGTCAACCTCTCACCAACAAGCTGTTTTTGCCTGCCACTGGATGGGTTTTAGTTTTTTAGTTTTTTAGTTTTTTAGTTTTCAGTTTTTGGGTCACACCATTCTTAATACACCCTATACGCTTTCCCGCATGAAAAGCCCAGGTGGGCGGCTGTTTCTGAGATACTGGACCTAGCATCGATGATCATACTAGCTCAAAGTCACTTTGGTCACTCGTTTTGCCTATTCTAACGTTTAATTGAACAGTAAGTGAATTCCTTTATGGCTTTATGTCTGTCTACTTTATATTGCATGTGACTTACAGTCTGTAGGAGCGATCCATTTTTTGAAAGGGGTGGTGTACCTAAACTGTAAACTGGCCATTGAGAATACAATTATATTATTGATTATAGTAATAATAATAATGGAACTAAACTCTGTATTGATTGCTTTTTATTATCTTGGTAGTGGACACACTGCAGTGATGACTGCATTTCAGCCTTGGCGGTTCTGCAGAACAAGCACAGTCAGCTGAATTTATTGAATTAATTACAGATTGTAAAAGATATGGGTGGCTCAAAGGCAACTAGAATTGTTGGACACTAGCCGTATTTCCTTACCCTCATTCCTAGAGATATGCCGAGATCCAGCGTGTTTGCTGATTCCAAATCGAGGAGAAAAAATACAAAAAACTTTTTCCTAATATTTTTTTTTTCATCAATTTTAAATTGTTGAAAAATCAGTTTGATCCATTAACATGACTGATGTTAACATGATCATGTTATGCTTGATGGAAGAAATCCGTTATGCCCAGATGCCCTTTCCCTTAGGTTTTTTTTATCTGATAAATGTATGTTATTGTATTTGAATCATCTCTTCAAATTTCTAGGGTTTCTTCACTGTGGATTTCAGGTGTATTTTCTTTGTATAAATAGTCTTAATTTTTTATGAAAAACTTTTTATTCCATTCTTCTTGTTTTTTAGGTCATTAATATGCTTTAATATGCTTTAATTAATAGACTCACAAGCGTACCCAATGGATCGTTTTGCCAGCATTTTACTTAACGTCTTTACAACCATATTCAAGTACTTTACATGTTCTATTCTTCATTTTTCTCTTCCTTAACATTTATTATTCATGTTATTTGTGATATAAATTGATCTTAGCTTGCTTTTCTTTGTATTAATATTATTTTTTTTTTATTCTTACAATGGACTTCAGTTCACATTGTTAAGGTTGTAGAGTAAAGGACCCGAATCCAAACCCTGTGGGACACTGTACCTTGCTTTGGTTAAATCACACAAGTTAAGATTTATTTGTTGAAATTAGCATCTATCTGTTATGTATGACCTACGCCATGAAAAATCACTTGGTACAGAGAGAGAACTAAGAAGTTATAAAGATATCATCATCAAATGTTTTCTCTGTACTATGGCCTGAATAAACCTGACTCGATATTTAGAGTTTAATATAGATATTATAATCATAATAGGTTCTAAAAAGTAGTTCACAATTTAAGTTTTCATGGATATTAGATAGAAAGGGAAGGTTACATACTGGGCTGAAATTGTTTAGCTATGTTCTTTATAGTGGTCTATTAGAGGACATAATACATTTTTTATTAAAATATGTCAGTTGACAAAAAACTTGGTAAAATTGTTCAACCAGTAGTGGGTTATGTGAGGATATAGCTATGTTTCGTCAATACCTCAGATTGATGACTAGGCCTACTGTATATTTAGTCATGTTCAAGGATATGCAGCAGTACTTGTCTAAATGGACGATAAAGTCATCATTGATTATGACATTCTCTGCTAAGACTGTGTCTCACATCGGATAAAAAAATAGTAATAATCATAGCTCTTTTCTAAGGCGAGTCAATAAATCAATAACCTAAGACACTGACAATTGATACCTTACTTTTATGAAGTGTTTTAGCTTTGCTCTTAGTTAATTAAGATTTTAACAATTAATCCATTATCATTTTTTCTTTGCTTTATTTTTTTTTTCTTCGACAATTCGTCACTTGCTCCGAAATGGTGGAACGCCCTTCTCGAGACCGTCAGACAATCTTAAGTTTCTACTGCCTTCAAGAGGAAACTGAAATCCGTATACAACAATACCTCATACCACAGTCCTGCACCCCCCCCGATCGCTATATTGATGCTTATGCATATATTATGGTTGTTTATTTTGTATGCTATCTCCTTTGAAGCATTAGTCTTTGTACCTTCTCGCAGTTCTCGTTAACAGGGCAAGGAAGCTCTGCATGTTAACCCCCTAAATTACAGCACTTTTGTATGTCGCTCAGGATAGGAGTGTCTGCTAAATGATTGAAATGTACAATGTAGTGTATCTATCATCATAGTAATGATAATTTGTCAAAACCACTTTACTACATCTCCAATCATCAAAAGTTTCCATTTCAATGCAGGATTGTTAAAATACAGGTTTACAATCAACCATAACCAAAAAAAACTTTCAGTTTTTTAAGATGGTTACGTCACTGCTATCTGTTGGTAGCTAATTAAATGTGTGCCATTTCCTTTGTTAACATGAAGTTTCACGTTATATTTCTGCATTGACATCAAATTCATCTACAGAATATGGATTCTATTTGCCTCCAATTTATTGTGCTATCATGGTCTGGTAATTACTTTGAATGTGAGGGAAAGGAAGATAAAAGGCAGCGCACCCACAGGTCTAACTATTTACACACATGGTGTCATTAAGAGGTGAAAGGCATATTGGCCTTGACAAGTTCACACCTGTGTTATTCTCTTCTGGTTTTGCTACATTCAAAAAATAATGTGTGAAAAGGCACATATCTTCAGTTTATTTATTTAGATTTTTTTCTCCCCCTTTCTTTTCACAGGTAAAGATACTAGTTCCCAACAGCACAGCAGGTCTAATAATTGGGAAGGGTGGTGCCACCGTGAAAGCTATAATGGAGCAGTCAGGTGCCTGGGTACAGCTGTCTCAGAAGCCAGATGGGATAAACCTGCAGGAACGGGTAGTGACCGTGAGTGGGGAACCCGAGCAGAACCGAAAATCTGTGGAACTTGTCGTTCAAAAGATCCAGGAGGACCCCCAAAGTGGAAGCTGCCTCAACATCAGTTATGCCAACATCACAGGACCAGTGGCTAACTCTAACCCCACTGGGTCCCCTTATGCCAATACTGCAGAAGTGCTGCCCTCTGCAGCCGGGCTCCTGGGTCATGCCAACCTGGCAGGAGTAGCCGCCTTCCCCGCAGTTATGTCTGGTTTCAGTGGAAACGACCTGGTGGCCATCACCTCTGCACTCAACACTTTAGCCAGCTATGGATACAACTTCAACACCTTAGGATTAGGCCTAAGTCAGGCAGCAGCTACCGGGGCCCTGGCTGCGGCAGCAGCAAGCGCCAACCCAGCGGCAGCAGCGGCAGCAAATCTGCTAGCCACCTATGCGAGTGAGGTCTCAGCCAGCAGCGGCAACGCTGCTGGCACGACCGGCACATTCACATTAGGTAGCTTGGCAGCTGCCACTGCTGCCACTAATGGATACTTTGGTGCTGCGTCCCCTCTGGCTGCCAGTGCCATCCTGGGCGCAGAGAAGACCGATGGCTCCAAGGATGTGGTGGAGATTGCTGTGCCTGAGAACCTTGTAGGTGCAATATTGGGGAAAGGAGGGAAAACACTAGTAGAATACCAGGAGTTGACTGGTGCTAGGATACAGATCTCCAAAAAAGGGGAGTTTGTCCCAGGTACAAGGAATCGCAAGGTGACAATTACTGGATCACCAGCTGCTACCCAGGCAGCTCAATATTTGATAACTCAGCGAATCACATATGAGCAAGGGGTTCGAGCTGCCAACCCGCAGAAAGTGGGTTAACACTAATATAATTATAAGGTCCTTTCTTTATCATTTTCAAGGATGTACTGTATTTTAGGTAGTTTTTTCTGTTTGTTGTTAGTCTTTTCATTTAATATATATTATGCAAATGAAAAAAATATGTAGAAGACGTGTAAATGTCTGGTGTTTTACCAGAAATATTTTTTCTTGATATGTTTACTTCTGTTGTTCTGTTCTTTGCTTGTGAATATTTGTATATTGTTTCTAGTGTGAGAAGATCTTAGCCTGCCAGTTTACCAGCATTATTGTAGTTTAAAAATAAAATAAACAGTTGAATGTAGACAGGGATATGCATATAGTTTTCTCTATTAGTTACAACTAGAAGTTGCGCGATCTATTAGATAGAATACAGTTAGGGTCAAGTATCTAAAAGAGCAAGGCCAAAGCACTGTTAAGACAGTCTTACTTCTTGCATATGGATATAGAGAAGTAGGAAAACAAGAGTTTATAATTAATTAACAAAAAAGCAATATAGTTGTAAAAGCACTGTAAAATATTTTAGGTTAAAATGTGGATTTTTGTTTTTGGTAAGTTTACAAATCAAAAAAGCACCTTTTTCCCTAGACAATGGACCAGAACCTGTCCATTACGTTCTGTCTGTTAAGAAGGTCCCGTTTAGCTTCCATTCGTTGAGAAGGTCCCCTTAAGCTTCTCCACCTTTTTCCCTTCCTTCCTGTGTCCCAGTGTCACCTCTCGATCAGACCTACTTCTCTCCTTCCAAAGCACTAAGTCACCAGTGACCATTGCCTGGCTAGATGCCCAGCCTTTACTCCAGGAACATCCTCACTGTTTAGACACATAACTTGTTGATACAGTGGATTGGGAATTTTATAAGGGAAAAAACTGTTTAAGTGCCAAAAAAAAAACTTTTTTTTATTAAGTGCACGCTCAGAGATGCGTGTTGCATTTTAAGAGCTTCTATTTGCATATGTATAATTTGTGAACATTAGAAAATTTGTATCTGTGAATGTAGATTTTACTGTGAAGCTACCTGTGATGTTAGCCGTGTGCCCAACTTGGAGGGGTTCTTGCAGCATGGTGTTAGCAACCAGTATATCGATACTCAGTAATTTGCATGTAAGTGGAGCATTTTTATGTCACTGAAGCCAGAGTAATTTCCTGCATGTGTTTTCAAAAAAAAAGAAAAGAAAAATGAGGTGGTTGTACACTCTTAGTCTTTGGATAGGTCACTGTTTTTATTCCATGTCCTCTGGTATCTTTAGTACCCTCTTCTGTATATATATTTTTTTCCTAATTGCTAACCTGTCCAAGCCTATCACCTATCTTTTATTTCTGAGTTTGCCTACTCTCAGAGCACTCATGAGGCACCCACACCCCTGCTCCTTTTCATGCTATGCATGCAGTCTGAAATTCAATGAAGAAAAAAAATCATCTGGATTATCTGGCTGAGTGACTGAATTTTAAACCAAGAATTCAACTTCAATCCATTGAGTTCATCCCACCCCAACTCTGGCTCCCTAACAGCTACTTTCTGTGAACCCAATCAAAGAACAAAAGCCTGTGATGCACTGTAAAAATCTGTCCAGCCTCTTTATGAACTGTGTTCTCTGTCTTCATGAACTCTCCTTTTGATCATTTAACTATATGGAATCATTTCACATAAATTTTAATGCTACTTTTGTATGTAGAGACAACCTGCTTGTCCCTTGTCCCCCCTTTCACTAATAATCCACCTTTGTGAAACTGTAAGCGTAGTCCAGTTTTCCCTTTTTTTAAACATTTGAACTGTTGTTTCATCTAGTTTTTTTCTTTATGCATTTTATAAATATTTTAAAGGGAATGATTTGCTTGTTAAATGAAAGATAAAAATGCTGTAGTAAACTGTGTTACTTGGTAATGACTATTGTCAACAATTCTGTAGCTGTGAAGTTTTGAAAACTAGTGTATATAGTGTGTCTCGTGAAAATCAGTGGTTAGATTTGCTCATTTTATCATGATAAATGTGCTCAGTTCATCACGTAGCGTCCCTTGTCTCCCGTCTCATTTTTTCCTTGCATGTAACAAATCTCAGTTCATTTATAATACATTAACAACAACCTATATCTCTGTTAGCCTCTCACCAAACGACCTTAAGTCAGCACTGAAACCAGATCATTCATGGGGGACATTCTGTAGGTTAAGATGGTATGCATTGATAAAAACATACTTTAAAAACAGTGACACAAGCATTTAAAATACGATAAAATGCTCTGATCTCTGCTTTAAGTGACTATTTTAAAAGTGATTTGATTGTGCCATGGTATGGGGAAATCAAACTGACTTTTGAAATTCTGCTTAAAGAACTGAAAAAAATGTCGACTTGTGATATATTGTGACATAGTAAAATGAATCTTCACATAATTAAAGTCTAGATAAATAAACAGGACAAGAGATGGAAAAACATTTTTTAAGTTCGGTTTGTGAGTAATTGCTTCATTGGTGTCTCCAAAATTAATACATTGTAAAAACAGAGGAAAGCCTCTCAACTGCATTAACACTGACTCCAAAAACAATGGTTTTAAACAGGACTGCAGTTGGTATTTAAAAAATAATGGTATATAAAAAAGAATTTCGTAATTTGCTGAAAAATGGTATAATCCTTTGAACACAAAGGCAGGTTTTGGAAGTTGTAGTTCTTAAACTTTTTTCAAGGCTGAGAAGAGTATTGAAGCGGAACTACCTTATTTCTGCAGCATTGTGTGTCTCTTAATGCATTCTATTTCAGGGTCACTTTCAATCAATATTTCATTTACTTACTGAGATTGACTGGGTGCTCTGAGACAGAGTGCTGTTTACCACACAGATTGAACACCTCATTTCTGATTCAAGACATTTTCTTCTGTCATTTCAGTGCCAAGAAATTGCAATTATTGCACGTTTTTCTCTGTCATCATAAAGAGCCTTCCAATCGATACCGTAAACCTTTGTATCAGTCTTCTCCATACAGTGTTGACATTCTTTCGAAGACCACAGCAATGGTGATAATGTAAAGCCCGTCTCCCCTCACCTTAACTCTATCGTCTTCAACTCCCTCACCCACCTTTCCTACCTCATATATTTCATGTGGGATCCATTTCTCTCATTGTATCAAAGACAGAAAACAAAGATAATTTTCTAACCATTAGCAGCTCATTAAGATTCATTGCTCACAACCAGTCTAAGCATTTTTTTTCAACTGCTTCTGTAACACAGCAAAGAGAATACATGCTCCAGGTTCAGCCCATGGAGTCTGATTAGTCTGTCAGAGTCAGGTAAAATCCCAGCCTTATGCACCTGAATATAGGGTCTCACTTTTTAAGAAAGGGCTTTTGATTAATGTTTACCTAACACTTGTGTAATACTTCTCGACCTCAAAAGAGTTTGGTTTTCTCTCATTTGTTTTTTGTATATAACTTTGTATGCAACATATTTTTTTTCTATCTATAGAAAATAACAATAATTGTATACACACACACAAACACAAACCACTCTGAAAAACGAATTGCCCCCCCATCTGACATTTTTTGTATTCTATAACACTGAAGGATTTCAGGACTTCTAATAATCTAATAATGGTTAAAAGAGAACCTGAGTGAAACAAGTAACATGATATGTTTATATGTATGTTGATACGTCACCATGCATTGTCAATGTGTGTCTGTATGGTGTCGTACTTTGTGGTCCCTCTCTCCATCTTTGCTTTGCATCTTTAGTTTGCGTCTTCAGTTTACGTGTTTGCTTTGCCTGTTCAGTTTGCGTGTTTGCTTTGTTTCGTCAGTTTGCGTGTTTGCTTTGCTTCTTCAATCTACGTGTTTGCATTGCTTCTTCAGTCTGCGTGTTTGCATTGCTTCTTCAGCTTGCTTGTTCTTTTTGGCTTGTTCTGGTAATTAGAAAACCCTTTTTGCTTCACCCGGTAAAACTGTTAAGTTTGTGTACTGTTTCCCTTCATTGGGAAAAGGGGTCTTCATAGGCAAGAAGCCATGTGGCTTACACTCTACCAATTGGTAACTGATTGTCTATATACATACATGGTTCCCGCCATTTGTCAGTTAGCCCAATAGAAACAGCCTTGATTAGTTAGTGTGTATTTTGTATTACTGTCATTCTTTGGTACCGTTCAGACCTTTTTCCCACCCTCAATGTAAATCAATAAATTCCCATTTGTTTACCTCCATATCCAGTTGTTGTGGTGTCTGTTTGGCACCCCTCACCTCACTCCCTATCTCTGTCCAACATGTGTAAATACAGTGTTATTTTCCCCTGCCCTCCCTGGACCTACCACCTGTGGGGGAACTTGTAACAAGTGAGGGCTAGTCCGGGATTATTTTCCTGTTTACTTTTGAGCCACGCGTTGGTTCTTGTTGGAAGTTGGTGGTGCACATTTTTTATAATATTTGCTGTTGGTTCTGATTGTCATGGCAATGCAGTGTTTTTTGTGCTGCTGAAGGAGCGTTGTAAGAGTAAACAGACAAGATATAACTTTCTTGTTAATTTATATTTAAGTTGTATGAGAGCATGATAAAGACTTTGGTCTTCGCATTTCGGTTTCTGGTGCTTACCATCTAGTCAGGGTGCCTTAGAATGCTGGCACCAGACCCTGAAATACATGTTGTGCAAATACTGCATGGACACTTGGAGAGATTGGGAAGAAGGTGTTCCTTTTTTCTTGTTCACCATATGGGAGTCTAGAGTCTCTGGGGTTCCGCCCAGCCGAGCTTATCTTCGGTCATACTACTCGAGGTCCATTGAGTTTTAAAGGAACAAATACTAACTACTGACTCATCTAAGCCAGAAGCTATGTTGGACTAATGCTGTGTAGTCATTGCATGATGCACGTGCTCTAGCCAAGGAAGCACTCTCTTCCTCACTGAGAAGAGTGCACTATGAAGAGTCACTATGTTGAAATGGTTGTTTCTCGTTATCTAAAGCCAAGTTTTAATGCATTTTCCTGCACGTTTTTCTGGGCGTTTTTTTGTTGTTGTTAGACCCCCCCTCCAAAGAATTATGGGACTAATGGGACTATTACGTGGGACTAAACACCTAGAACGTCGTCCAACTTTCTGCGTTGGAGTGTGGACTGAACAGCCAGGTAAATGCAAGTTTTCTGAGGGCTGGCTTCTTACTGCACTTCTGACATCTGCAGATGAACTTTCTGTTGAAGCAAAAGCCACTGTGCTCTAAGCTTGAAAAACCAAAAGCCCTTAGGAAATGTGTAAAAGATGAAGAAAAAGAGTTAATGAAATATGACAAAGACATTGAAAAAGTGTGTGTGTGGAAAAGATGGAAAAGTCCTCATGTATTTTCCATGTGTCCTCATGGAAAAGAAATTCAATTCAACTGATGAAATTAAGTTAAATGTTGTTAAGACTCCTTATCGCAAGCTTAATTTGCGTGTCACATCAACATGTTAAAGTATCATGCCTGAGATAACCACCAGGTCTCCATTAAGATTGCTAGGCCCGCTGTCTCATCTGTGGCTTTGTCCTTGTTGGTTCCAGTCCCTGTTTTGGGGCTATAGTTGATGAAAATGGCTTGGAGTTACGCAATGCTCCCCAGCAGTGTGCATGGTTGTGTAACTCTGAGATTCTTATATCCTTTCCAGCTAATTTAGTACATTTGGAAGAAAAACAAAGAACTGACATTAGGACTAATTAATACATTTTGACTAGTGAACACTAGCAATGCAGCCCCAATTAAACAGTATCCCTATCGCGTCAATAAAACAAAAATTTCAGATGAGAGAAGTTGCTTATCTTCTCAAAAATAAGTTAGCTATCCCCGGTTCTAGGTCATGGGGTTCCCAATGTCTTTTAATCCCTAAGCCTGATGGTTCTTTTAGGTTTTGCACAGACTAACGTGAAAAGTGAACGTTATTACTGTGCCTCGGATGGATAACTGCATTGATACTATTGGTTCTGCTGCTTATGTAAGTAAACTAGATTTGCCTATGTAAGCTCATTGAGGTCTGTGTTTGATAGGTTGGCTAAAGCCTCTTTGCCAAACTCGTATCTTGGTAAGCAGGTTGGGCGCAGACAAGTTCGTCCTGTCACAGCCAAGGTGTCTGCTATTACCAATTTTCCTGTCCCTACGACCAGGTGTGAGTCGCATAGGTTCTTAAGAATGGTTGGTTACCCGCAGCAAGTTTTGCTAAAATTTCTCCTCTGTTGTTGCCCCGCTGACAGCTGAGTGTCAGGCTGCTTTCGATGCTGTGAAAGGATTGCTGTGTAGTACACCTCTCCAGCCCTGACTTCAAGAAAACTTTTAAGTTGTAGGTCTATTGGTGCTATTCAGCAACAGAATGATGAGGATGGTGATGATCACACTTTATGCTACTTCTCTCGAAAGTTTAACAGTTGTCAGTCTCGATGTTCCACCATCGAAAAGGAGGCCCTTACGCTGCTCCTTGCTCTACGGTTTTTTTTAGTTTATGTTGGCTCTGGTGTGTTGCCTGTTTTAGTATTTACTGACCACGACCCTTTGGTTTACCTCCATCGTATGTATAACCACAACCAGCCTCTTATGGTTAGGCTATGATTGTACAGGGTTATAATTTAGAGATTTGCCATAAAAAGGATCAGATAATATTTTAGCAGATTCCCTCTCGGAGTTTAGTTAAATTCTGGTATCCATTATTGAATCTTTTTTTTTTAGCAACATTAATAACTGGTTTTATACTTTTGTTTTTGTTTGCAACTATTGGTTTGCTCTTTTTGGGATGGGCATGTTCTGTCCCCATACAGTGTCAATTTGCGTCTGTATGGTGGTGTTGTACTTCTCTCTGTCTCTCTCAATTCAATTAAAATGTGCTTTATTGGCATGAGACATGCCCTGCGTTACAAAAGCATACAGATAAGAAAGGACAATAGCAAAAATAATCAATACCTGTTCTCTCGTAAGACTGTGCTGCTAGTTCTGCGGTTTCAGCCACCTCTGCCAAAAGGAATCTTATTTTTGCTTGATCTGACAGCCTCAAGAATTGGGGGATTTTTTAAAAATAATTTTGGGAAGTAAGTTTCTCTGATTGATACAGTGAGGGAAAAAAGTATTTGATCCCCTGCTGATTTTGTGCGTTTGCCCACTAACAAAGAAATGATCAGTGTAGAATTTTAATGGTAGGTTTATTTGAACAGACAGAATAACAACAAAAGAATCCATAAAAACGCATGTCAAAAATGTTATAAATTGATTTGCATTTAATGAGTGAAAGAAGTATTTGACCCCTCTGCAAAACATGACTTAGTACTTGGTGGCAAAACCCTTGTTGGCAATCACAGAGGTCAGACGTTTCTTGT
>JAOYSI010006256.1:2881-12980 GCA_025775065.1 Hiodon alosoides | reverse complement strand
ACACACACACACACACACACACACACACACACACACACACACACACACACACACACACACACACACACACACTCTATCATAGTTCTGACTAATTTTTCTTTAAAGCGTCCTGACCACTGCTTTGGACGAAAGGATTAACAATACCTCCTGAACTAACCTACCCTATTTGTTTTTGTGCATGCACATAAGCTACTAGAATCAATATTCATATATCTCAGTAATAGAAAGTCTTGATGTCCATGGGGAAGATATAATGCTGGAATCCAGTCTACTTGTGCAGCTGGAACTTTCCTGGTGATCCATCAATTGGATATGTGCAGCAGTACTGGCAGCCCTTGGCACACTACCCAGTCAGAGCTTTGTCATTGGCTTTAATGCATTTTCACATTGCTAACTCCTTGTTGTCATGTCACAACTATATCCCAGCTCTGGGATGGGAGGCACTTTATTTTGAATTACTAATTTTAACAATAAAGAACAAATGCGCACTCCTTGATACCAAACAGTATGCTTTTCGGCTTTGAATACATGGGCCTCTCCAAAATATATAATAATAAAATATATTAATTTTTTTCTTTCATTTTACATACTGATAATTTGTAGCCAAAACACTTAACATTACAGACAATGTTCATTCAGTTAAAATACCCTTGGGTTTATTTTTATTATGAAATATATATCCTTGACCTTAGGATAAACAATTCATTATCACAATTTATAACCCCAGCACCAAATCTATATATTCTCAATCCACGTCAGTGAAGGTCACAGTTTTCCCTTCTTTTGAAAGCATAAGCAGGGAGACACAAGACAGTAGTTGTTGACCAATCACAACTTACATTCTGACTGTTAAACGCGAGCAGGAAATGGGCAAATTGTAGCTATTATTGGTATTTACTATTTCCCTTCCAAATATAAAATATCTGAACCACCAACAATGGGTTATTTCCATCCAGCTGTCAAAGGGGGTCCTGGACAGTATGGAATGGAGGCTCAACCCTCAGGTATTGAGCCTAATTTGGGACAGAATCAGAATAGCTTGCAGAGAAAGAAGACTCTGTGCCTCTCAGAGCTCATTTCCCAGCAAGTCAATTTCTGAAGGGGACCCGGTGGCTCAGGCCGTTGAGGAAAGAAATTGGTCCCCAGTGGAGGCTTAAAGTCATGCTCATGGCCATGACAAAGCATCCTTTTGAGCCTATACGCTCAGCAGAGCCAAGGCATTATTAGTTTCAGGCATTATCCATGTCCTGAGCTTGCTTACTCCTCTTTCATGGGATGTCAAAGGTTACCTAGCAACCTAACCTTGCCTTTTTGTCTAAGATGGTTTCATCAGTTCATGTGAACCTGTCTGCAGACTTGGAGGCTTTCTGTCCGCCACCTTTCCAGTCTGACAGGGAGCGAATCCAACACAGTGCCCCAGATTTGAAACGAAACGGCTAAGGCAGCTTCTGAAGCCAAGCCCTCCAGCAGCAACTGTCCGGTGAGTGCGATTTCTGCAGAGGTGCTGTGCATGGTTAATACTTTTAATGGCACTGAAATTTTTTGCATATGGTAACACATTAGTATTTAATTATGTTCTACATGTGGAAATCAATAACTCATTGGTGTGCTTTTAGATACAGATTTACTGTTGTTCTTTAGAGAGGTGTAAATGCGTTTTTTGTTAAAAAGATCAATTAATGATCTACCTCTCCAGCTATATATTAGAATCAGTTCTCTATGTTATTAAGAAATTGACTCATCAGTCTATAACTTATCAGCTTAAAAACAGAAAGGCTGCTCAGTGATGCTCTCTGTGGTTCATTGTCCTTTTTTGTCATCCAGCAGCCGGTTTGCAACCAAGATTTATAATTCATTAAGTTTTCAATTTAAATTTTCTAGCATAACATCATGTTCTTTCTTCCTCACACTCAGCCCTCATAAATAACGCTTGTGGTGAGCAGGAAATGGGACTGCCAGTTTCATGGATAGCGCCATCTGTTTTTTTTTTGTTAGTTAAATAAAAAAAACAATAATATAATTGATTCACGTCATTAACCACAGAACTACATTTCACAATAAACAGATGAATGGGCCTTGGGTGCCTACTTTACAGAACAGATATCACTTTTATCATGCATAAGGCTTTTATTTACGCTGTGGGCATCACAATATCGATGTTAAGTGATTTCTCTGGCATTTTTAAAAATAAATGGCTGAAGAAAATCCAAGGAGTTTAAGAGTTTTATGTAGACAGTTGTTTACAGTTCATCCATAAAAAAGGAAGCAGAGTGCATAAACAATATACTGTTTAACTGTTTAAATCTTAATTCAAGGCAAAAACAATAAGAACCTTTCAAAAAGTGAGCCATGCCAAATGGTTATATAATTTACTGAAGCTGTAAATATACTCTGTGGCCAGTTTATTACACCACCTTGTCCAGTGAGTCACGTGGCTATTAGACTGCTATATAAAGCAGGCAGACAGGCATTGAGGCATACAGTCACTGTTCGATTTAAAGGTAGAATGGGCAAAACAAGCAACCAAAGTCAGTTTGAGCATGGTATGATTTTCGGTTCCAGCATTTCAGAAATTGCTGGTCTCCTGGGCTTTTCATGCCCAACAGTCCACAGGATTTACAGGGAATGGTCAGCATTCAGCAGCAGTTCTGTGGGCGAAAACAGTTAATTGATGAACAAAGTCGAAGGAGAATGGCTCGTTGTGCAAGCTAACAGGCTGATCACTAACAGGCAAATAACGGTGCAATATAACACTGATATAATTGGTAGGAGCTACTGTGCCATCTTGGAACGCGCAACTTTTTTCGGCCCTTGTCATTGATGGGCTTTTGCAGAAGATGATCACACCGGGTTCTATTACTATCAACTAAAAAAAATAAGTGGCTCTAGTGGGCAGGCAATCACCAACACTGGACAATTGAGGAGTAGAAATCCATTGCCTTGTCCAACGAATTCCGAGTTCTGGTTGCATCATGCCAAAAGCAGCCTGGATTTGGCAGAAGGAGCATGAGTTTGTGGACTAATCCTGTCCCGTGTCAACAGTACCGGCTGATGAGAGTGGTGTACGATGTGGGGAATGTTTTCCTGTCACATGCTAGGTCCTTTGATACCAATTGAACAACATTTGAAAGCCACAGCGTATCCGAACATTGTTGCTGTCCAGGTGCATCCCTTCATCGCTAAAGTTTACCCTCCGTTCGGATACAACTGGATAATGTTATATTTCACAAAGCAAATGTTGTCACAGAATGATTAGAGGAACATGACAGCGGGTTAAGTTTACTTGAGTAGCCTGCACAGACCCCAGACTTCAACCAAATAGAGCATCTTTGGAGTGAAATGGAACTGGGGTGTTTGCAGTATGAATGACCCGCCGTCCAGTCGCGTCAGCGTGGACTAACATCTCTGTAGATTGTTTCTGACACCTTGTAGAATCCATGCCCCGAAGGAGACAGGCTGTTCTGCAGGCAAAAGTGGCTCTGGACCTATAATAAATGGATTTACCTAATAAACTGTCGAATTGCTTTTTCTTTTTAATGAGTAGAAAAAATAAGATGCTTCCAAAAAAATGAGAAAACAAAATTTTTAAAAATGAGATTTATCAAAGTGTTGGTAATCTATAAGGTAATTCCTGTGCAGCCCCTGACACTTCACAGTAACACTGGATGTGCAGGATGTCGAATAAACAACATATTTTGTTATTCAGTGAAAAATAGACTTTCCTGGGAAACTGAGCTTCTCCCATTGCCCTCAGAATTCCAGCACACTAATGTCAGTGTTACATCAGCGATCCTCTGATCCTTTCTCTAGGATATGGCTCTAATGGCTTACACAAACTTTGTTAAGGATGTACCTCTTGACGTTGTTACCCGTTATGTTGACTCAGAAAATTCCCTTGTCAGAAGGGAATGGTTCAGGTTCATTGCTGGGGCTTGCCTGAGATGGCAGCCAGGCTAGGATATGGTTGAGGAGGATCACTCTCACTAACTGAAACGGAATCTAGGGCTTGGGCTAGGGCTCTCATTTTCTGGTGAGGGATGAGGGAAGAGTGAAACGACTTGCTGACTGTCTGAGCCATGTTTTGGGCTGTTGTTCTCGGCTGGTTATGTCTCCGCTGTGGCACTGTTGCTAGTTGCTAATGGCGTCCCGTTTCTGAAAGTCAGGTTCATTATCATACTTTCATACCTTTGTGTTGAATGAAAAAACAAATATAAGCTGAAATAAAATGTAGTTTACAAAAACTCTATTATCGAATCATGGGTATGTTTTTGGTTTACTGCTGAGTCAGTAGGTTCCTTCTAAGGCCCCTACTAAGGCCGTTTTCCCCATAGTATACAGTATAGTGGGTTTTGTCATAGCCTGCACACTGCTCATAATAGAGTCAATATTTTATTAGCTAAATGAAAATATAGAGTCATAATATTATATTAAGGTTAAATTATAAATAAATATTAAGTTTTTTTTTATTTAATTCAACACTTACCTCTCTATAAAGTTAAAACGTTATAAAATGCTAATGTCTACTTGGCTAAGAATATTATTCAGATATATTTCAATTATAATATATAACTAAATAATACAATTATAATAATAATAAAAAACAACCCCAAAGATATAATTTATTGGAATTTATGGGTACGAATAATTTCTGGAGAAGACAGAATAGAATTAAAACTACCCATTAAAACTAACCCTGAATAAATAAGTTTCATTCAAAGCAATTTTGTTTATTAATACATTATTAACAATAATCAGTTTAGGCCTGTCTACATGTGGTCATTGCATCTGAGAGCTTGTAAAACATACATCCCAACAAAATAGCAGGAGCCTGACAGAATCTGTGTTTTCTTTTCCTCCCTGTTTAGCAGCATGGGGTGAGTCTGCAGAAGGCTATGGCAGTAATGTTATTATTGATTGTGAAGAGACAGCAACATGATTGTTCCAACCTGATAAAAATAAGTCTTGTTTGGGTAAATCCATGGATCACCGGGAGGCACGAGCTCGTGATAACCTCTTAAGGGAGTTGAGGTGTGAAGACCAAACGACGGCTGTGGCTTCATACGAATGAACACACAGTGCTTCGACTTCTTAATGGAGAAAATGACGCTTCTAATAATTGAAGACAATACCCCAGTTCAAATTAGGAAGGGTTATGTTAAATTCAAAGCAATATTACTACATTATAAACTATATGATATACACAGTAGCCCCTACCAGTTATTTTTTCAATACTCTTTCCTGGAGGAACTTGACCTTGATCAAGAAGCATTTCCTACATGTACCATCTTGTTAAAAGAGCCATTAGGAAGATTCCGATTTGAAGGAAAATTATGAACTAATGACGTAAATAGAAACTAGGAATACCCTCCTTCTCTGGACAGAACATACATGAACAATGTGGCTATGCCTAATTTAATCAAATGATACTTTGAGGAATGCTGTCAGGAGCCACGCCCTCAAGCTCTGGGGACACACCCGCTGCCCTGATGGACAGCACACTCATTGAGTTTGGTTTCACTGATTATACCACATTCAGGTGCTGGTGACTGTTCGGTGGTTTATTTTTACTACTTAAAAGAGAAAATCTCTTAAGAATAAGTCTGAAAAGATTTTTCATTTAGATTTTCCCGCATGCCACATAACTTTATACATTTTCATGAGTATTTTAACTTGGCATCTGTAGACTAGGATATACCATACTAATGGATGCATGCATACATACATACTCCAACAAGCGCTGTTATAAAGTTGTTCATATGTTCACATAGGTTGAATCTTAACTTTCATGGCTCAATATGACAATGCAATCATCCAGCCTTTTTCAGTGAAACTGCCGTTGCCATCTAGATTTCTTTTTTGTAAAGAAAAATGAGTTCATGGAACATTGTTGCAGAATCTCCTTTCATCAGCACTGTTCCCATGCTGACAACTTCAAAGGGCGGAAGTGTTTAAGCGGTGGCTCTGGAATATAATTATTTTAGACAAAGAAAAAATAACCAGGAATTGTAGCTAAAAATATTAAAGATGGCTGTTGCTAGGAAGTTGTACTGTTGCTAGGGATAAGATCTGATACAATTTGACTGACGTATTCAAAAAAATACGTGAGAAGTTGAAGATTTTATCTTTGAGCCTATTAATGCAGAATGTCTCCTTTCGAAGCAGATGCTGTAGGTATCCCTCCGTTTCTGTTCCATGATAAACTGAATTGTGCCATTTGGTAGTGTCAAGCCATTGCTTATCATGTTTATTTTCAACAAACAATATACTACAGAGGGAGTGTTTTATTTTTTTTTTTTTTTACATATTTCAGTTCTGAAATAAATTATTATATTTTATTTGAATTAAAGTATTGTTATAATGTTCTATTTGAAAATACATTTTTAAGCCACAGAGACAAGAAATAATGCAGAAAACATGAAAGAAAAATGGTTTAAATGGGCATTAGTGGTTTCTCACTTCTTCATTGGAGAGGTTTTCTCTTTAGAATATAGGTAGTACTGCCGGTAGTCCAGAATTATTGATGATGCGAATAACATTGTCATCAGCAATAAGGTTAATTATCCTAAATTTACATGAAAAAGGTAAATGGCCTTATCACAAATGATATGGTCCCCTTTGAAAATTTTTTGGAGAGAGAGCATAAACCATGGCAGCGGTCTGGGAAAGTCGGGGAGTGAGAGAGACAGGGGAATAAAAGAGAAAATCTGTGACTTTAAATACGCCTATAGCTTCTGGGAGAAGTTAGCTGCATCTCAGAATGTTTTTTGGGCGACCTGAGATTTGAGAATCCCTGCATGCCTCCACAATAGGCCCAGGTGAAGATTGACGGCAGGGGACTGTGGAAAAAAAAAGCCTTCAAGCCTTTGTTAAGTCTCCAGCTGCTCGTCGACACAGGCCTTGCCTCTGTGTCTGTTTGTATGACTAAAGCTACAGAAAAGGAGGGAATGCCTCACAGACATGCCATTGCTGTTAAATTTATTCGTTTTGGGAAACAAAACAAGTACAGGAAGGTTGAAAAGTGTATGTATGGCGGGGATGTGTTTTGTGGATTCAGTCTTTATTTGTTATATTAGTTAAAAATAGGTTTTTTTTCAGTTTTTCCCCTCCTGGTGTTATTTTAATTGTTTAAGTTGGTTAAGAATGCCAAATAAACATCATGAACCCTTCACCCGTGTCACTGTCTTCAGCCGCTCTCGGACCTGGCATGCCCCAGTGTGCCACAGCAAGTTTTCAACATACACTATAGGGACAAAAGTATTGGGCCACACCTCGTAATCATTGAATTCAGGTGTTTCATTCAGTCCTATTGCCACAGGTGTATAAAATCATGCACCTAGCCATGCAGTCTGCCTTTACAAACATTTGTGGAAGATTGGGTTGTTCTAAAGAGCTCACTGTACTGTAATAGGATGCCACCGTCGCAACAAATCAGTTCAAGAAATTTCTTCCCTTCTAGATATTCCACGATCAACTGTAAGTGGTATTATTGCAAAGTGGAAGCGTTTAGGAACCGCAGCAACTCAGCCACGTAAAGTTACAGAGCGGGGTCGCCAAGTGCTGATGCACATAGTGCCTAAAAGTCATCAGCTGACTCAATAACTGCAGAAATCCAAACCTCCTCTGGCATTAACATCAGCACAAAAATTGTGCGCCGGGAGCTCCATGGCATGGGTTTCCATGGTCGAGCAGCTGTATGCAAGCCTTACATCACCAAGCACAATGCCAAGCGTCGGATGGAGTGGTGTAAAGCGCGCCGCCACTGGACTCGTCAGATGGACGATTCTGGGTTTTGCGAATGCCAGGAGAATGTTTCCTGCCTGACTTCCTTGTGCCAACTGTAAAGTTTGGTGGAGGAGGGATAATGCTATGGGATTGTTTTTCTGGGGTTGGCCTAGGCCCCTTAGTTACACTGAAGGGAAATGTTAATGCCTCAGCTTACCAAGACATTTTGGAAACTTTGTGGAAACAGTTTGGGGAAAGCCCTTTTCTGTTCCAGGATGACTGTGCCCCGGTGCACAAAGCAAGGTCCATAAAGGCATGGTTGGATGAGTTAGGTGTGGAAAAACTTGACTGGCCCGCACAGAGCCCTGACCTCAACCCTATCGAACACCTTTAGGATGAACTAGAACAGAGATTGCGAGCCAGGCCCTCTCGTCAAACATCATTATCTGACCTCACAAATGCTTTTCTGGAGGAATGGGCAAAAATTCCAACAGACACACTCCAAAATCCCGTAGAAAGCCTTCCCAGGAGAGTGGAAGCTGTTATAGCTGCTAAGGGGGGACCAATTCGATATTGATGCCTATGGATTTAGAATGGGATGTCATAAAAGCTCCTGTAGGTGTAATGTGTAGGTGTCCCAATACTTTTGTCTATATAATGTATGACCCCCTTAGTGGGTTTAAACTAAAAACGAAAGACTATATAGGGGTTTTATATATATATATATATATATAAAACCCCTATATAGTCTTTATATATAAAACCCCTATATAGTCTTTCGTTTTTAGTTTAAACTAAAGAGAGAACTATGAGAACATATTTAATTAATTTAAATTATTTAAATGACCTTTACTATAGGACTACTGTATATTGCCCTTATTTTAGTGACTAAAGGTAAAACTTATATGTTCTGCTTTCTGTTTAAACACGTTAAAATAATCTGTATCACCTTACACAATTTTTGTGTTCAACACAATTTACAGTGTGATATTGTAAAGTGGAAAACAACAGCAGAACACTTGATTAAAGCAATATTGTTTTTGATGCAGCATTAAAGATTTAAAGATGAACTCCTATGGAGCTTTCCGGCTCACTTGGAATGTTGTTTTATTTACCCTTATTGTAATCACGTTTGTGTTAACTTAATCAGCATATGGTTTCAACAGAGAAAATAAATGTATCAAAAGACTACCTAGCGGGGAGGGGAGACGAGAAATTCTGACCTATCCTCCTTCCCTCACAGATAGTTTGATGTGTGATGTGATGAGAAAAGCCAGTGTAATTCATTAATGCTAGGAGTGCTCATTACTGTCTCTTCACATTTTTGAAAGATTCATTACCCGCATAATGGAAGAATCTTTATAACACTGAGATATTTCCTTGCTGGGAATTAATCAACTCTACACAGACAAAAAGGGAATTCTCTTATAAAATATTCAAAACTTCCATCAAGGAGATATTTTAAAACTTCTGTCCTCTGGGTGAGTTGCTTGTGAAATATACCAGATTACTAATGAGAGGGGAAGTGAAAATATCCTTGTTAGATTTGCTGTGGCTCTGCCCACCTAAAATCAAGAGATGGCAATGCACTTACAGTTTACTGTTACTTTCACTGTCTTCGTGTCGGGGTAGGAGATGTCGTTTTGAGCACTGCATTCGTACTCTCCTGCTTGATCCCTGGTGATGCCGCTGATGATTAAATACTCCCCGCTTTCATACTTCTTGGCTAAAAGGAAGAGGAAAAAAATTAACATTTTAAAATTGTGGGGAATCTTAAAATGCGAGTCAAAACAACCGCCTTGCCCCTTAGTTGTGAAGTCCAAAACTTATTTGGCATGTCCAGTATGTCACAATTCCATCACTGACATTTAGTGAGCATTAACGTAAACATTTCCTCACAAAAGAAAAAACTTCTCACAGTTTTCTCTTACAATATTTATTTGGGTGCATTCTCCATAATAAACCTTTTTAACACAGCACAGGTGGCAGCTAAATAGGTTAAATCAGGTTGGCATCACCACTCATATCTAATCTTTTACACAACATTGCTTGAATGACTTCTGTCAGTGTAATGCCCCGTGGAAGGAGAGTCCCCAATACCACAGTAAGGAATGTTTTCCTCAGGAATACTGATGATGGCACATCAATATTTCTGACTCAGCAAAAACAGCCACAGTGAGCAGAGAAAATTGCGCAGAGAAGATGTCTTAGAGGTGATGAGGAGCCAGGGAGAAACTCCCAGTCAGTGACATCAGCAGAACATATAAAATTGTTATTTTCTTGAGCCAATGGGATATAAAGTACTGTGAAAATGTATTTGAATGTATTTTTGAATGTTTTTTGAATGTTTTTTGAATGTTTTTTGAATGTTTTTTGA
>JAOYSI010006254.1:0-12983 GCA_025775065.1 Hiodon alosoides | reverse complement strand
GGTCAAAAAAAACCCCCATTTATCCTTAAAAACCTCCCTTTATTTTTTTTTGGGGGTAAAAAAACCACAAATTGGCCCCCCCCCCCCCCCCCCCGCAGACTCCGTGGCTACGTCTCTGCTTCACATACAGTTTGCAAAGTCCATAGCATCGGGCCATTCAACCTGCTGTAATGTTGAGAGTTGATTTACCTGCTTTTTAAAAATCCTCATTGGAGTACCTGAGTAAAAAAATGTAGACTTTTTTTTACCTTTTTATTTGTTAGTGCACTCATTGTTTGTATTCATAATACATGGCCCTCAATATCCCTGTGTATGTAATACTGTCTGCTTTGTCCTCAGGGATTTCCAGGAACAGTGGGAATGCGTGGGAGAGATGGTCACATGGGAGAGAGGGTAGGGAGCTGTTGGTTTTTGTACATAAGCTCACTTATGTTTTGTTGCAAATTGCTACAAAATGTGTTAATGAGTAAAATATTGGAGTGCAGATTGATAAGATGGATGCTGTTTCTGACTTGTCATGCCACATCTGTGCCTTTAGGGGGAGCCGGGTGTCAGAGGCCTGACCGGGCCCCCTGGGAAGGTTGGACCTCTAGTAAGTTTTCTTCCGTATGTGCTCACGGATTGTAAAGGAGACACAAACATCCCTGCATTAATAATTATAAATAAAAGATATGATTGAAACCCGGTTTGAAATCCCGGATTTGGGCACTGTCTCAGATGATCTTTGTTTTTTTTCCGTCTTTTCATGCTGTGGTTGAGCTGTGAGCACAGAATGTGCACTGCATTTAAAAACACTATGATCTATGAGTTAAGAGTGTGTACTGACTTTGTGAATGGTGTTCTAGGGTCCATCTGGTTCTTCTGGGGAGAGAGGACCACCAGGCCCTCAGGTGAATAAAATGGCCAGTGAGGCTGCCATCAAACTATTCTTAAATTTTTTTTGTATTTTCCGAGCCTTTGGATGGTCTGTTTGATTGAACAGGTAGATCTAGATGGAACCTCATCATGGTTTAAAGACATGTCCCTAAGCCACGCCGTGGCCTGTTTAGAGTTGTTTAGAAATGGATGATCTCAATTGCCCTGTGATGTCATTAACGGCTGCTGCCTGGATGTTTCTCCTCAGGGTCGGCCAGGAGAGCTGGGGCCCCAAGGGTTGTCGGGAATACCCGTGAGTACCAGTGGCAGCGTTGCCCTCGAAGGCTAATTGAGCTGTTTCATCATCGCTTACTAACGGAGGCAGCTCTCAGACACCGTATCGTTTCTGAATGCTAGCAATCTATTAGCTGGCGTCAAGATTCAGAGACAGGGAGCTGTTCCTTTCACTCTGTTAATGCTCCAGATCTTTAATTGGTGCTCTTTTTGTCTGCACGGTGAGTGTGCAAACAATGAAGAGAGAAAGTTTTTTTGTTTTTTTTTCGGGTAATTTTGACATCCTAGATTGTTTAGGTGTTTTGCCAATGAATACGAATGCATGCTATAGGGTTCGTTAATTGCTATCTTTCAGGGACATCCAGGTCTCCCAGGCACAAAAGGTGATATTGGTAAACAAGGGCCTCCAGGAGACAAGGGGCCCCGTGGTCCACAGGGCCTACATGGTCCTCACGGAATTCCAGTGAGTGGGTACTTTTCACCAGCATCTTTTTATCCATTATTTCTCGCTAAAATCAAACCATGAAAGTTAGGACTATGAGTGCAGTAGCTAAGAAACTTTCCAAATTTCAATCCATTATATTTTAAAAGAATTCAAAAGTTAAATGAATGGCCAAGCCTGTATTTTTTTTTTTTTCAATGATGTTGGCATGGTGGAGCATCAGTTTATTTCTGTGGCTCCACATTTGATGGTTCCAGAATGGTTTCCATGGTTTTCAATGAGGAGCAGTCAGAGAAGAGCTCAGACTCTGGTCTGGTAAAACATTGACGACACCTTTGCAATCATCTGCACCGAGACTGAAGAGCACACTTTCTCTAGCAGAGACAACTCTTTAGCTCTCTAACCGATTAGCCATTTGAAACTCTTTGAGAAGAGAAGGCTTTGGCAGAGTAAATGTACCCACAGGACAGAGACATTGTTAGATTCCAGCTGAGGCCTCCAGGGCCATGAGAGATGGTGTGAGATCATTGATGGAGTACGATTGGCCAAGTTATTTTGTGGCAGTGACTACATTTGTTGTGCCTCCTGTCTTTCAGGGCAACCAGGGGGCGGATGGACTGATTGGGCCAGTCGGCGAGAAGGGAGAGAGGGTGAGGGGGGAGGGGGGTAATAAAAAGGATTCCTTTTTTAAGTTGGGCTTTATGGTTTGACACCAATTGAAACATATTTTAACTTGTAATGGATATAGATTATATATGTTAATATCTCCCAGGGAATGCTGGGACCCCCCGGTGAAACTGGTCCACCGGGACTTGATGGCGAACAGGTTAGCTGGGTTTTATTTCCAGCATGGACCATATAAACCATTTCACACGACTAAAGGGACTTCTCCTCCCTAGACAACATCAGCGAACTGAATTTCTGGAAGAGTATAGGATTATTGAAAGTGTTTCATGAGTACTAGCAATAGATGGAGAGAATTACTGTAAACTACTAAAACATCTTTATCTTTAGTAACATAACGCAGCTAAATAAGGCCAGTCATACGCCGTATAATTACCTTCTGAAATTTATATTCACTTCATCACTTTTTCTGTTCTTCATACGGACAAGCTTGATGGTGTTAACCCAACCACCCGGTGGTCAGTAGTTGGATCTGAAGTATTCATGAAATTGCATTAGACATATTAATACTGTTTTAGTGCATAAACTGAAGTTTAGCTGGGTGATTATCAGCAGTGCACAGTAGGAATTAAACCCCACTGTTAGTTTCATTCATTTATGTTTCCAGGGCATTCCAGGTCCCCGGGGTGTGGAGGGGGCACTGGGATCAAAAGGAGAACAGGTCAGTGAGAGAAGCAGAATGGGAACAATATATATTTGTATTATATATTTGTACATATATTTGTACAAAGGTACATGCTCATACTCAAGTTGCTCATAATCACAACACTTCTCCCATATAGCATATAGGGTTTTTCAAACCCTTTTGATTTCTATATACAACCAAATGAAAACATTTTTGGGGGGATTTTCCAGTTGTCTATATAGAAAGATAAAGACAACTAAAAAGTCTCCCTCTCGTGGCAGGGAGACAATGGCCCCTGCGGAAAGCTCGGGTCCCAGGGGCCTCCGGGCGATCCAGGGCCACCGGGCATCAAAGGGCCACCAGGGGTGCCAGGGCTGACAGGCATCGAGGTAGTAGCTTCCGCTTTAACATCTGTGTCCTGTCCTTCGACCTCCAGGGCTCTTTATGGTGTGGCATTGTGCGCCTTCCTGAAGAACCTGAACACTCACCCGTTCCAACGGCACCTCCCACTATCAGAAGCCTTCTTGTGGCACTTAACAATAGGACACTGTAATCCCGTGCCTACAATTGCACTTCTGTACATAGTTCTGATAAGAATGTCTGCTAAATGACTCAAATGTAAATGTAAATTTAAAATGCATAGTGGCTGAGCTTGGCTTATAACCGGCAGCTTGCCCATTCCTGTCCAATGAGGATCAGTGCTGTTGAACCCTTGAAGGAAGTGCATCACCAGATTTGCGTCACTAAATAACCTGTATAAATGAATGGAGCTGTACAAACTGTAGCTGTCTGAGAGCTTATGATGTTATCTGCTGATTATCTACCTCCAAACCAACTCTGAACCACATTAAGGAGAGGAGGAAAGGAGCTTTGTCAGGAAACACTCAGGCCATTTGCTACTTCCATCCAATAAACATTACTGAGCATTCACTCATTTTTTTGTTGTTTTTTTATTTTTTGGCAGGGTGATACTGGGAATCCTGGTGATGTCGGCGACCCTGGACCAAAGGGGGAAAAGGTGAAAGAACACTGAGTGTTGTTGATGAGTAATGCCATTTTTTCGTGTAAGAAATTGAATGTGTTGACATCCCTGATTGTGATCTCATCAGGCAGTAAATGGCTCACGATCTGCTGCTGGGTTGGTTTTGCATATTTTGCCAAATTAACAAAAATCTCCAACAGAACAGTAATCAAACCGTGACTCCGAAAACTGCAATACACATTGAGCGGTGGGTTTGGTGGGCCGTTGCACCCCTCGTGTGTCGTTTGATTCCCTTTACCTGCAGTTCCAGATGAGTCGCTGGAAATGCAAAGGTTACCCGTAAACCTGCAGGCATTTGAGGACTCCCTGATCGTCTCACTCATTTGCACAGTGATATGAAGATAGGCGGAGGAAGTTAATTGAGGTTTTGCCTGCAGGGTGATTTGGGCCCTCTCGGATTCCAGGGGATGGAGGGTCCCTCAGGGGCCCTCGGAGAAAACGGAGAGAGGGGCCCAAAAGGAGAGAAGGGTCACGTCGGTCTGACAGTAAGGGTCTGGACAACGTCATCTGGCTTTCATTGCATGCATTACACGACAGAGGGCAATAGGTGGACTATTGATTCAGTTATTGGACTTAAACTGGCGGAAACAGATTTGTGGGGAGATTTATTAGTTGTGCTTAAATATCCAGCCATGTACTCCAGTAAAGACCAATTGTAAACTATGCAAGTCATTTTTTGAAAACAAGCGTCCACTGACCAAATCTGATTTATTTTTATTATGGTCTCTTATATCCCTTTATATCGATGCAGAAGATGTATTATCTGAACAAGTCATGTTCATTTCATTAAAATTGTAATCGTTTTATAGTGTTTTCTGTACGTATCTACATGCATGCCACATGTGTTTTCTTGACGTAGTTTAAAATAATCTGTTTTACATTTTGTTCACGTGAGTTTTGCAGTGAAAAATGCAGTGTCCTGTGTAGATCTTTGTAACGTTTTTTTTGGTTTCTATTTGGCAGGGTGAAGTGGGCTTGATGGGGGGGACTGGCCCCTCAGGCTTGCCAGGAGTGAAGGTGTGTGAGACGTGGGCAACCAAGGTTCCACTGGAGAAAATCTTGAAATGTTTAGTATCTTTGTCAGTATAATTCCAGTTCTGTGTTGTGGTTAGTTTAACCTTGTCTGTTAACTTTGGACAAGAGACATGCCACTGAGGAACAGGGTTCGAGACGGAGTCCGAATTTCTTGTCCAGTAGTGCCATTACAGCCCCTAACATCTGTTTCTATTCGATACTCAATCAATAATCACATCAAATGACAGGCAAGAGGAGATAAAAGGCAGAACCATAGTTAACAAGGTTTACTTAAGCTCTGTTACGTTTGATGTTAAAGTTAACACGATGTTAAAGTCTACATTAATTAGCAAATGCACCCCCTGCTAGAATTACAATTAACAAAGTGAGGAGCGAGCACACAACAGAATTTCTGTACGTCAGTTTCCTTGTTATCTTTTTTTTTTTTTTTTTCTCAAGAAAGGTTAACAAATAGTGCTAAATGGAGGAGCTGGACCATTAATTCAGTTTTTGCTGTTCCCCCATTAGGGTGCCCCGGGCCCTCCTGGATTGATTGGCCCAGACGGACCCCTGGGAAGGAAGGTATTTACTGCCATGCAAAAAAACTAGCTGTTAATTTTTCACCGCAGATGTTCATATCCTGCGGTCCCGCAACACTCAAGCGTGTCTTTGCCTTTCAGGGGGAAACGGGCCCCAGTGGAATCATTGGCCACCCAGGACCTACAGGGCCAGAGGTATCGGTTCACACCTGCCAGCGACTGTACTGTTCATGTGGGAAACATAAGAATAGCCTTGTCCAGCCTTGCCCACTGAGTAACACCAACATTCAGAAACAATCCCATCTTTGTATCCATTAAGTACGGGTATGGGACACAGGGAGGTGGAGCTTTCGTTGCACATTCGACAAAACATACACAACTAAGGAATATTTCTCAAACAACATACCCTTTTCAGGAAAGCTCAGGAAAATTGCTTCAAATCACACTTTTAAAAATAAAAATAAAAATAAAAAGCCATCGAATATAGACTTTTGAGTCTGAACCTTTGGTTTTTAGATGGCTCTGCTGTCTTTTTACAGAGTGTGATCTCGTTAAGTAAACCTCATTCGGCTGAATGTCCTGGCTGTCAGTGTGGACCTGCCATGGCCGTCTGCCCAGGGCTGCCTGTGGACGGGGACTAAATCATCCGTTTAGAGGAGAATAAATGATCGAAGCCAGTTCCGGATCTGAGGTGTTAATATCTGCTCTGCCTTTTTCCCCCAACAGGGAGTGGCTGGGCAAACAGGGCCGAAAGGTGACCCAGGGAAACCGGGACTTCAGGTGAGTCACCCCACTGACACACCACTCATATCACTCAGAACCACTGCGTACAAACAACGCGGAAAGCTCTGGTGGGATGATTTACAGCTCTGTTAAAAATGTATGGAACAATGTATGCATGGTCAACATTGGGTGGTCTCCTATACAGGGCACAGCAGTGAGGGAGGGGCCCCGGGGTTACGTCGGTCCCAAAGGTTTCCCAGGCCCGGACGGGACCAAGGGCCTTTCAGGGGACAAAGGGCAGCCAGGAGAGCAGGTGGGGATGTCTCGACCGTTAGTTTGGTGGTTCTTTTGGCCGTTACAAAAGGCATATTTGCCCGATGGAGGAAGTAATGACACTCCTGACCATTGTTTATGTATTCCAGGGGCCGGGTGGTCTGCCTGGTGTCAAAGGATCCACTGCCCTTCCTGGATTAGAGGCACGTAGTAATAACTCAACCTCTGCAAAGCAGCTCGGGTGTTTACGCATTTTGACACATTTGCCATTTATTGCCTATTAAATACTCTGCGGTTATGTGATTATCGTCGCTCACCCATCAAGACCACTCTGACAAATGGGATCCTAATCCTGCGAAAATGTTTTATGGAACTGGTCTATTCTTCTGTATTTGGGTCTCGTAATATGTGGCCTAGACAGTTTTAGCAGAGGTATTCAGTTATCTCCTTTATCTTCAGCTTACTGAAAGTAGCCACAAGCTCTAGATTCCCCATATTGTCCAACCTGCTTGTTAATATACAGGTGTGCCAGATATTTACTCTATATCGGGTACTGCTTGTGGTTTTGAGGAGGGCTATCCACAAAACCACAAGGAGGGTTTAATGGGTATGGTCCTGAGTGTTTTTTTGTGCTTTTAATGTTGTTGTCTTCTCGTTTTTGTTGCCATTCCCCATAGGGGGCACCAGGTGAAGTAGGGGCAGAAGGGGCGGCGGGGCCACCGGGACCCCAGGTCAGTTTTCAGAGATCCAGCTTCCTATAACACCATTTACTCTAAGCGGCAGTATAAAGTCAAACAAAATGTCTAGCTGCCTTGCTTTAGCACAACAGAGTCCGATGCTGATTATCAAAAGCATTGACTGTGGTGAATTAAAAGCAATGATTTTACCGTCGTTGGGAGTCGTCGTGTAATCGTTGTGATTATTCCAGGGACCCAAAGGTAGACCAGGCCCTGAGGGGAGACGGGGCCTGCGAGGAGAGAAGGTGCTCTGCTCTTTTTCCTTTCTACTCCCACTGCAAAAAATATATTCTGCTCCTCTATCTTGCCTTTTCTAGTTTCCTTATGTTAGAAACAAAAGCAACATTTCGGACCCGAGAGTAAGTCAATCTGGCTGGTGTTTTTCAGGGGGACAGCGGTGTTGATGGAGACCCAGGAAAGACAGGGCACATCGGGAGGAGGGTAAACTTGTTACCTGCTTCACCTTTTTTAACTGTGGACTGTACACAATAAACTCAGACAATAAACTGTTAGACAATAAACTCAGAATCTCACATTTTCAAATAGAAGTGAATTGTACCAGTGAACGCTAGCGTAAAACTGAATTGTTGAAAAAAAAACACTTCTCTCGTCATTTTACTCTACCTTATAAAGTTGACCGTGTCTTTTAGGGAAAGAGAGGAAAATCTGGAATACGGGGTTCAAGAGGACTTCAAGGACCAAAGGTAAGGGGTCAGCAATGACGTTGATGATCTGTTGATGACGGATGATTTTATCCTTTTAATTATGTTTCTACCCTAATCAAATGTATAAAGCACATAATGTGGAGTTTATAGGAGTTTGTTCGGTTCCGTTTTAATGTCTGTTAATGTTGTTTTTCAGGGAGAGAAGGGGGGACCGGGGGTGGATGGCCCTGCTGGTGGAATGGGCCCTTTTGTAGGTTCAGCCCTCTTATTCTGTCACAATTCTGGGGAGATTTTTTTCAACCACCTTGCTTTTCATCCATTAACCACCTACAGTTTCTAATATTTCTGATGAGTTTATGCATGCAGACTAAAATAAAGATATTGTCACGCACTATAGGCAGTGTTTCACAGGTGTCTGCATGTTGACCATAATCATATTTTTCCACAAAACTGGAAAAGGTCAATTCAATCAACAAGATGTCTCTCTGAATCTCTCTCTCTGGCTCTCTTTGTCTATCTTTACATTTTCCTAATCCACCCCGTTGTCCATCCCAGGGAATACCAGGCCTGCAAGGAGAAAAGGGGGTGCAGGGTGAAAAAGGGGTGGAGGTATGTCATCAATATCCCATAGCTTTTGTAAAGGTATTGTCCTCGGAACCAGTGGGTTCTTAGTTCAAGGCCTACAAGGGGCGCTGCTTCCTTAAACTTTAGACAGACATCTAACCTGAGTTTGCTCCATAAAAATGGATAACGTGTTATTGTAAATAATATTATTTAATATGTTATTGTGCAGGTCCAGTTTTTGCAAAGCGGTAACCCTCTGCTATTCTTCAACAGGGAGAGAAAGGGGAGCTGGGGGTATCTGGCCCTCCTGGGGGTGAAGGACTGAAGGTAAAGTTGTGAGCTCTCTGACCCAGTAAAACACCTAGGAAGCACCTGTAGACGGGTGTCCTTCCATGGTTTAATATAAAATGCAAATGGGAGAGCTGTGTGACATAGAACTTAAGCTACTGGACTTGTAACCAGAAGGTTGCAGGTTCAAATCCTGCTGTTGTGAAGTACTGTGAAAACGCAGGTGGTGTGAATAGTCTTCTCAGCCACAGGCCTTGTTCTGAGACCATTTGTGTGTTTCAGGGGAGTCGCGGCCTTCTGGGGGAGCCCGGACAGAGGGGCCTGAAGGGAGAGCAGGTTAACGCAGCACTGCCTAAACGTGCAATTTATTTAAATTGATAAAATAAAACAAACTGACGACGTTATGAATCATGTGACCTGTGATAGAAACTCACATTGCTGTACTTGGCAGGTCCGATTGGATGTGTGCCTTTGTTTTGTTTTTATTTACCAGCCCACTCTTTTTTCCTTTAGGGAGAAATCGGTCCTGATGGGCCAAGAGGAACTCCTGGTGTGCCAGGCCTGCCTGTGAGTTCCTGCTTCCCGGTCCCTTCCCGTACATGTTCCTCAGGGAAAACAGGGGCATCAGGGTCCGGAATTACCTGGATGACAGGCTTATATGTGCCGAGAACATACGCACCTGAAGTTTGTGAAGGTCTGTCTTTGAGACTGCAGGTTAAATGCATTTTTTTAATTCCGTTTTCTTTTTGTCTCCATAGGGTTTGTTTGGAGAAAAGGTATGTCAACATAGTGCATAAAATGCACTACTGTTTTATTTATGCAAAAAGGAGACACAAAAAAACACCACACCGATAATGCACATATTGCAGTCCGTACGTACAATGCCACACATTGAGATATTTCCTTCGCTAATATAAAAGCAGCCATGATTTTTTTCTTTTTTACTATTTGGATTTGGACTACTGCCAGTTAATAGGGCCTGTGAAAATCTCTCATGGTTCACCCCATGGCTGCTTTCAATCTCTCTGAAAGATGGGAACCTGTTTAGATTAGCTGCTAAGATCGGCTGAATAAAAGATGAACGAAGTCAGCTCCCTCTTCAAACAGTTTCCAAAACCACAGGCTTCTCAAGGTCCATGGTATTCCATGCCTATCACACAATTTCGAATGTGTATACAGACAGTGATCCATGCTATTTTGTTTTATTCGTTCATCCATTTCACTTTAGTTTGAAGTGCAGTGGGTTTTGTACGTAGTGCAGAATGGGTGAGTTAATTCTCAACACGTTGTGCAAAAAAACCCTCAGGGGCTAAAAGGATTCGACGGACTTCCTGGACCGCCTGGGAAAACGGGACTTCCTGTGAGTAGACGTGATGACCTCGCCCGTTATCGTTGTGTGCACCCAGTCTTAACGATGCTGTGTTCCAACTTGAGTACCTGCGGTCAACAGAAAAACGAGATCAAGACTATTCTTCCTGGCACACTTGACAATACATACTTTGAAGTACAGCAGTTAGGAGAACGCCTCTTATCATTGGCTTTGATGATGCAAATGCATCTTTCTACCTTTACACGGCAGCTGTGACCGTTTCAGGATGAGTCACAGTGTATTGTTTCTTGGAAAATAAGAAGTTTGCGCTCAGATGTTGAATTTTTTTAAATTCATTATTATTCGTTATCATTGAAGGAAGACTCTAAATTAAGTCGCACTAAGCCAGTCTATTTCTGATGCCATCGTGAATCATACGGTTTTCTGTAAAGGCTTATTGTTGTTGCCAAAGATGTGTGTGTTGTTCTTTTCTTCGTGTTTCAATAGGGACCGCAGGGACTTGCTGGTCCTCCAGGGCCTTCTATTAATCTCACCATGGCACAACTTAAGGCAAGTGGAGACCTTATTGTGGTACTGAACAGATTCCCCTTATTTTTTTGGTTGGAGAATTTAATAATTACAAATAGTCTAGTTAGAGTGATAATTTGCTTTGCCATATGGACAAGAGACTCAGGAGAGGAGAGTTCAGCTTAACATGGGTAAAGACCTCTGCCGCACACAGCGCCCCACAACAAAATACCCTTTTGTATATCTCCGGGCCAGGATCTGGTTTACATGTCGGACAAGCCCAACTACCCGTTGATCCAGATGCTGCTGGACTCCCTGCGGCGGGACCTGCGGTTGTTGCTTGACCCGCCCGACGGCACCAAGGAACGCCCAGCCACCACCTGTCTGGAGCTGTGGCTCTGCCAGCCCAACTTCACCAGCGGTCAGGGCCTCCTCCATCGGCGTGGGCGTCTGCCGTGGCTTTAACAGCAATAAACATGTGCCTCCTGGTATCCATACTAGAGCTTCAGTAGTTTAGGAAAGACAGCTTTGTCTTAGTGCTACTGGATTGTATGACTTGTTTTTATGTTGTGTTGCATATAAAAATCCCAGCATTTGATTTGGTTGAAGACTGGTTGTGGCTGGCAGGTTGGGCCCAGCTGATGGCGTCCTTCTGTCATTGCAGGTTTGTACTACATCGACCCCAATCAAGGCAGCCCAGCAGACGCTCTCTTGGTCTACTGCAACCTCACTGCCACCGGGTACCAGACCTGCCTGTCTCCTAGGGAGACCAAGGTAAACCTCCCAGGGTTTCTTCTCACCTTACATGTGCAGTCTTGTTTATCGCTTCAGACCAATGTAAGAGACAACTCTCTTTTCAGTTCAGTTTAGTGAATTTTTTACAATTTAGAATTTACTTCAGCTGGTGAAGGCGAAATTATACACATGCAGACATCACTAGTGCTTAGGGTATTTTTATCTGCTGTGCCTATAGGTGCCTGTGCAGGCCTGGCTGAAAGATTCTGGGTCCGAAAGCTCTTTCTACTGGCTGAGCGTGCTGGAGAGGGGTTTTCAGGTGGGTGAGGAAGCCCGTGCTGATCTCACTGTTGATTTCCCCTGCTTAGAAATCTCTCCTCATTACCACCCCCACCCCCCCCAATCTCGATTCATCTACCCACAGTTTGAGTACCCAGGGGCCAGCGTTGTCCAGATGAGGTTCCTGAGGCTGAACAGCAGGATTGCCACTCAGAAAATCACCTTTTCCTGTGATATGGGACACAGCCTGGGCCAGAGGGAAAGAGAGGTTCAATTCCAGGCAGACACACGGAGACAAAGTTACGTAGGAACACTCAGGGATTGTGTGGTACGTTTTAATATACTTATTTATTTATTTTGAAACAACATTTTGATTATGTATTCCCTTTGTTGTTTTAATTTTAGAGTAATACGAGGACATACTAGTTTGGTATTATTGGGTTAAAAATATTAAATTCCCAGAGCTTTGTGGTTAAATGGTGTTTCTGAATGACTGTAATTTGAGTGTAATTAGTGTCACTGTTGTCACAAAACAATTTGTCTTTGCGTGCTGGCCGTCAGGATTGTTTTCTGACCTCGGTCATTGATTACACTGTCATTGCTGGTATGGCAGCCTGCAGAATCCCTGGATTCTGGACCACGGGAGTCCACCTTTCAGTTTGAAGACCTCGACCTGCTTCCCATCCGAGACTTGGCGGTGTTCGGCAGCAGCAACTTCACGCAGAAGTTCGGGTTCACCGTAGGACCCGTCTGCTTCAGCTAGGGAGGGACCCGCTTAGGGCCCTTCCTCTGTGCAAAGCACCCCGGAAGGCAGCTGTTGAGCGGGCCTCCAGTCACTGAGGACAAGGCCACGGAAATCATTCAAACAACACAACAGAACAGAAGAAAGCAGACAAAGAGAATCTCACATTCATCGATTTATGATCAACATGGGGAGTTAACGGCACCATCTGGAAGTCTCTCTCGGATTGGCCTTTCCACGACGCCTCCCTATTAATGACTCCCTAAAAGGGCGGCCATATCGCTTAAGTTCTGTAGAAAGACAATCGTTTAAAATATTTGTTTACAAGAGACGTTCACGTTAAAAAGTGCTAATTTATATATTGTAATTGTATGTATATATATATAGCAGTCATTTTCCGTAACCTGTTTTTTTAGCTTTGGGATATGTACTTTCATTTTTTTCACTTGGACTTCAGGCAGTTTCAAGACGTGGAGGACTTTTTGGTAAACTTTGTTGGGGCAGCTTTGTGGTGTAGTTGTAGAGGTTTAGGACTTGTTACCAAAAATATTTTGTGTTTTCCGAATCCCAAAACTGTTGTTGCAGCCTTGAGCACAGTGCTTAACCGGATATGTTTCAGTAAATATCCAGCCGTGTAAAATGAAA
>JAOYSI010006253.1:10805-43361 GCA_025775065.1 Hiodon alosoides | reverse complement strand
TTTTGTTTTGTTTTTGCCTGGTGTCCTGGTTGTGTGTCTGGGGGTATCCCGTGAGGTGTACGAGGAAGAAGCTTTGGCGTGTCCTGCTCCCCCTGCCAACCTTTGGAGGAGAGGCCACAAGGTGAGTCCGTTTCAAGAAAAATCTGCAGCACTTGTGGTCAGAGTTTGTTCTTTCCTCACTCTCTGGCGATTTGGTTATTTTTGGCTTCTTCTCGCGGGGTATGAAAAATGTTTAAAAATATATAATTTTCCAAGCATGAAAACAACACTTTCCTCTCAGTGTGTGATCGTGCTATGCAATCATAGTGAAAGCAAGAGAAGAAAAACATCTGCTGCCTTTCACCTTGCAGGACTGCAGGAACTGGAGCTGTCGCTTCTTTCTCTGGCCCCTCAGTAGTAGATTAAATAATAACAAATACTCTAAAGCCACGTTTCTCCTTTCCTTTCTCCTTTACGGTCCTCCAAAAGTACAGGCTTTTTATGAGACCTAACAATGAGTATTACTGTTGCTTGGTTTTACTGTTGCTCAGTTTTGACACTAAATGTTATCAGATCTAACCTAATATTAGATAAATGGAACCCTGAGTGAACAAATCACACGATATTTAATATATTTGTATATATTATACATATATACATCTCAATGGGGTTTAGGTCTAGACTTTGATTAGGCCATTCCAAAACCTAAAATGCAATGTTCTTCAAACATTCTGAAAACATTCTAGAACTGCTTGTGTGCTTTGGACCCAGCTGCATTTCAGCTTCAGCTCACATATGAGTAGAGCAAGGCCTAGGGTCCTGATGCTGCCACCACCATGCTTGACTGTTGGTTTGAGGCTCTTACTTTGGAATGCAGTGTTTGGTTTTTGCCGTTCGACTTTTGACTCATCTGTCCGTCAAGCATTATTCCAGGTGCTTTTTGAAAAACTTCTTTGAGAGAGTGGTTTTCACCTTGCAACTCCGCTATGAATCTCATGCTTGCCCCGTGTCCTTCAGGTGGTGGAGTCATTAACAATGACCTTAGCCAAAGCAAGAGAGGCCTGCAGATAGATGTTATTCTGGGGTTCTTTGGGACCTCCTGGATGATTTGCCTCGCTTTTGGAGAGATTATGACAGGGCAGCCACTCCTGGGAAGATTCGCTATTGTCCTAACCTTTTTCAATTTGGTCAATAATGGCTTTGACTGTGCTCCAGTGCCCCAGAGTCTTAGAAATGTCTTTGTAACCCTTTTTTCTGGAGCTCTTATGGGACTCCTTTTGACTGAGAATGATGTGCCTCTAGAACCTAATTACTTTAATTGGGTTGAGTTTATTACCTTGCACACCAAAAAAATGAAAGAAGCACCAAACTTTGGTATAATTGTTTCCTCTCAGACTCCCTCTGTAAACTCTGATTCATGGTACTATGATAGGTATATCACTTACCCCAGATTTAGGAGCTAATATGGCAGTTATGCAATGTTGTTGACAATGTTGTTCACAGGACCGGGCAACTGCTTATGCTATTCACTTTTCTGCTTCATTTTTATATCTGCTAGATTTATTGTGCCTTTATGGCTGTTCTCATCTTGCAGGTGCCCGGGATACCCGACAGGAGACTCTTGTCAGCGCAAGCCAACCTTCCCCAACCTGGGCGACACTTGCCCAGTCTCGTATCGGAAAATGAACTGGATAGCTGCGAAAGCCAGATGAAAAGGCTCGAACTGCACTCGAGCGAGGGTTGAACCAGTCAAGAGAGCAGCACTCATTTGTTCACCATTATAGGTTGGTTTTTCAATGACAGTTCTAATTATCTGGAGTCAGCAAAGTTGCTTGAAATCCATGGTTTAACTATTAGCTCATTCTGGACAGAGACGGACGCCCCTCTCCAATCCCATAAACCCCTCAGAGCTCATAATTTCATTGCGTCTCCTCATGGCAGAGAAGACCCCTATGTGCTTCTCATTAATCCCATCTCCTGAAATCCTCACACCAAGACTAGATCTGCTCTTGACATCACAAGAAACCACTTCTGAATGCATCGAGTACATCTTCCGTTTAATTTCGTTCTTGCATGGAAACGGAAGAGTGAAATAAAATGCAAATCCTGCACTGGCCATTACATTTGAGTGTGGCATATGGCAACATCACGCCCGAACTCGGCAACGTGCGGCGCTCACTTGCTGAAGATTAGTTATTCCAACATCAAGAGAGGGACAAGGTGGCCGGATTGGAAACAAACCTGGGCCCCAACTAACAGAAAAAGGACTGTCTATTTTCTCCACATCTGAAGGAAACCTCATCGACGTACTTTAACAGTGCTATGAGGAAAGGGCATTAGAAAATGTGATCCCATTCCAGATTAAAACGGGCCTGATTATATGGCTTATAAAGAGCTGGATAGCATTCATTAATCAGAACAGACGTGACCACAGGTCTGTTCGAATAACTGATGGACCAGTTTATTATAAATCCACAGAGTGAGTTTGTCTGGGACTGAAGACTCTGTGGTTAAAGTGGTAGAGGCTTATATTCAACCCAGTAATTATAGACAATTTCTTTGAGGACAAGCTCTACTATTACTCCAAAAACAGCGATTCCATTTCTGGAGGAGGCACAAAAATTCCAGAACACGTTAAAAGAAAATACCTGTCTTGAGGAGATGTTTATCAGGAGGTGTCTACCAGAGAGAAGCCTATTTTTTTTTACCCTTCTCCCACATAGATCTTCTCTGAGCCAAATGCATCACCGGGTTTAAACACGCTATAGGTGGGCACAATCATCCAAAAAGGCAGCTGAAAACAATATTGTGGTTAGTAGTAGTTGTAGTAGTAGTAGGTACTTTATTTATCCCCCATGGGGATATGGCGATGCTACAGCAGAAATTACCAAAATTACACAAAAAAACATATGATAAATAAATCAAGCAACAACAAGCAGTACATACATACAGGACAATTGTTGGGTAGAAGTGTAAATGCACCGTGCAAAAGCAGAATGCAGAGCTGGTCATTGATTTCTGGCTAGTAGAGACCAGTGTTCTGGCTCACAGTGCGACATTGTGAAGTCTGATGGCTGATGGCAGTAAGGACTTCCAATAGCACTCCTTCCGACACCGTGGGGTGATCAGTCTAGCAAAGTTAAGGGTTAAGGGGTTAAGGGGTTAAGGGGTTATGCTTTTTTTTTGTCACAGTGATGAATGCTTTAATTCCTTTCACTGTCTTAAATCCTCACTCTAAATGGAATCCAGCGGAGAATTCCCTCCAGCGATGCAGACAAAGTATAACCAACCCCCCAAAATGAATCGAAAGGGGTTGTATGATGACTCGTCTCGAAACTGGTTTTCAATGGAAAGGGAGAGGTTAAGGGAAAGCAGAGGAAGTGACCGGACACATTTCTTTTTTCTTTTGGTTAGCATGCATATGGCACCATTCAATACAGCCATTTCAAACCCCCGAGCACAGGACCTACAGGCATTCACCCTCTGATCATATTCACTGATCTGTCTAGCCTGATTGCTTTTAAACCCTCTACTTCCCGCTTTCCCTTGTCAGTGAGAAGAGCGGGGCCTCCTGATGGCAAATCGAGAGCGCCCAGCGGCTCTAATTGATACCGAATCGCCAAACTTTGACCCTGCCATGTGGAGGAGAGAAGCCCGAAGGCATCCCCGGATGTGCACTTGAAAGAGCTCCGCGGCAGACGCAAAGCCGCGGCAGTGCCGACGTGCGACACGAGGCAGGTTTGCTCTGATCACTAATGAGACGTCTTGGCTTGGCATCAGGGTCTGGATGATGAAATGAGAGCCAGGCTGCCAAGTCGTGGGGTTTGTGTGTGTGTGTGTGTGTGTGTGTGTGTGTGTGTGTGCACGCCTGAGTGTGTGTGTGTGCGCCTGAGTGCGTGTGTTTGGGGGTCGACGGTGTGCCAGATGACAAGCCGCTCCAGCTGTCAGGTGTGGTTCTCACACCTGCACTACACTGAGCACCGCAGCCTGGTTTAATGAACAGCTGGCATGGGTGTATGTGGGTGGGGTTGGGGGTCCCTGGTTTGTTTGCTGGTGACAGTGGCAACATTGGTCCCAATCTTAGATTGAGCAAGTTTGTGGTCTTGCCTGTATTTAAAAAGAAAAAGAAAAAAGGTCATACCGCTCTCACACAGCCTTCTACTTCCAGCTTGTTTCCTTTTGTGGTTTTCTCTTATTGAGAACCACTGAGATATTCGAATTGGCATACATGACAGTTGGAGAAGTGTAATTGACTCGTATCTGACGAATTACATGATGAATAACCTGTTGTATAGGCTGTGTCAGACACATACTGCATTTTTCACAAAATAAAAAATAATTTATTCTCAAACCATTCACTATAAAAAAGATTATTTCTGCTCACATCCCCTGTTAGAGTTTTATGTGATGCATGATCATTGTGCAATCTCAGTTATTGCAAAACCTTGCGTGAACTTTTCATTTTCAAAAGAGCTTGGTTGTAAAAATGCAAAAGATCACACACGGGCAATGGCCCTTTCCTACAGTGACAACACATACATTTGTAATCATGGTTCCTGAGCAGTATCCAGTGATAACTTGCACGATCTCCGCTTCCATGGAAGGTTCGAAATGACCTGCTCTAACCGTTTTATTTTACTCGGGTAAATTGGCAGAGATGCTGTGAATACACCTCTTATTCGAGGGGAGGGGCCAGGACCACAAGGGTGCCTCGTCTGCGTTCAAACGCTTCCCATGATTGGTGGCCGTTGAGGAGCATCCAGCGAAGAGGCACTGTAATGAAGAAGAAACAGGCCGACCGTGGTCTAATTGCAGGAGAAAATCTGTTTTTAATATCCACGAGGGCCGTAGAAAGAAACTCACAGAACAATGGTCCTCCACAGAGGCCTGTAAAGGCCACAATGATAAGTTCTACTACAGCAGGGGTAATTTAAGGTGAAAGGAGGTAGAGGAGGAAGAATGAGGTATTTGCTTATAGTTCAGGACTTCCTGGGATTGTGCAGGGTCCAACAGCGAACGGTGAATGTCGAGTTTCTGGGTTGTTTAGCTTGTGAGGAAGAAGACCAGAAGACATTGGTTGTGAGCATGGGGGGCCTGCGGTCGACATGCGTTGGCCGTCAAGCACTTCCAAGCCAGCCCCTCGGAAACTGTGTCGAAGCAAGACATGTCCTGCAAAGGGTGGACGTAGTCTGGGGAGTGTGACCTCAGACGTCCCACCACTGTAGTCTGCCGGCAACCTGCGATGAAAGACGCCATATGTTGAAGTCCGACGATGCTCCCCTTTCCGAGAAGCCCCGATTTACAGCCTCCACTGCTTCTGGACTTAGCTCTGCAATCGCCAACGCAGAAGGTAAGGTAAAGACACGCCTCGTTTTAAAGACCGGTGACTTCCAAAACCGAACACGTTTTATTTGTCCTGGCTCATTGTAGATCAGGTTTTTCTTCTCCAGGTTCATCATGCGGCGATATCAGTAGTGAAGTGCGATCAATTACATTCACGTCTCCATTGCATTCTGGGGTGTAAGCCCTCCCACAGGAAACTTCTAGCAGGATTGATGTTTCCTCCATGAAGTCAAATGGCATTCCAATGAAAACAGACTTTTATAAAAATCATACAGCTGCTAAATCAGCCATACAGAAAGAATAACACTGCTCCGTCCGAAAGAGAAAACGACATTGTTTCAAATTTACATCTTTCTAAACGAACAAACTTGACATATTCGTCCTTCCAATTGCTCCTGTGGATGGAGAGCATGAACAAGCAGACCAATCGCGCGGACACAGGCTTTGTTTAACCTCGCGGGGCTTTTTGTGACAGGCGGCTGCGTTTGCCATTACACACCACAGTTGTTCAGAAATCCGCTTGTGAGTGGGTTTTTCCTGGAAGCACCAAAACCACCGGAGCAGGGCTGTGTTTGTCCAAGGCAGCGTCCTGCCAGCTCCTAACTGCAACCCCCCATGATTTACAGTAGCCCGCCATTGTTGTTCTCGTGGCTCCCCTTGTGATGACTGTAGCAGCATTCATGGTTTCTGGTGGGGGGAATTCAAGCCAGTGAAGTCGTATTATCATGTCGTTCGGTTCATTTGATGTTGGGAGACTGGCCGCTCTGAGTCTCATTCAGGAGTGCAGTGCATGCTGGGATATTGTCTTCATGAACAGTGAAGGGGTTGACCACATGCTGGACCCCTCCTGCTATTTGAGAAAAGATGTTCTTTCTGAACAGTCTCAAAGCGCATTTATTTCTAATCACGGTTGTATGGTTTAGAAGGTATTTTAATGAAAGCCTTTTCCGAGTACTTTAAGTGAGAGGTCATGCAACCCAGGAATAAAGAAAACATCTTAATAAATCACAATGTTTCAATCAATGAAATGTACAGAGGATAAACTGATTTACATTTAACCAATGTTATATTTCAACAGCATTGATAATAATATATTATGCACAACTTAATCGAATGAGAACACATGGGCATTTCTGATAAGGCTTCCACATGCATGTTTGGTGGTGTGGTGCAAATTGCAACACAGTCCTATCTGCACCTGAGTCTTATTGTCAGTACAGGCCATTAAGCAGTGTACACCACAGGGCCATGGCTCAGTGGCATGGTTGGCATCGTGGGCTGGGCAAGAGCTAATTACTGATGTCAAATAAAAAGCTTCTCTGAAGCAGACGTCATCTTGGACATGCCGGGTAGCCTTACCCCGCCGCCTCGGTTGCTCTGCACACGGTAAATATAACAAGCAGACATTGGAAAGAAGATGTTTGAGGCTGATGTAATTTTAATGAGGCTTACAGAAGACAAGGTGTCTCCCCAGAGCAAGCTGTAGGACTGTGAGAGACGCGTTGGAGGTTCTGACTTTTTTCTGAGATTACCTGTGAGGAGGAGAAAGTTGAGAAGTTGGGGGGGGGGGGGGGGCAGGCACGTCCACTTCTGGTCCCTATGCTTATGGCTGATGGGAAATCCAGCCTGGCCTAGTGCAGTTGAGGCGCTCTGGCTGTGGACCAAAGGGTGTGCAGAAGCACTTGTGGGCTTTTGTTCTCTTTGCCCTTACCGTAGCCGTGCAGGGCTGCCTGATTGCAAAAGGCCCCTGTTATGTAAAACGTCACATACGCCAGGAGTTTGTGGCCTCTAAGTAAGTACGAGGCAATGTGTGACAAACACTATTATGAGTGTTACCTCACTACAAGTATTCGGTGAGAGTCCCATCATGCCTGCTGTAAAATTGTTGTTGACCTTAAAAATGAGAGGCGAAGGAGATGTGCAGGGGGAACCAAGATCCCACAAGCGCTGTCTGAAGGGGGCAGAAGAGGACCCCCTCTCCTGATTGGGCTGAAGGATTTCCTCAGGATCTTTGCCACATCGCCTCACTGTCAGACAGTTTTGGCTCTCAACCATCACTGGCCATATCAGGCACCAGGGGAACGCAAGGCACATTTAAATGAGATTGTTGTCGGATTGTAACACATCTGTGGTCGAACAATGATTGATTTGCGAGTTTACTGGAGAGGAAAACCATCGTGAGATTGGAATATTTTGTCATGCTGCAGCTGGTTTGTACCAACATTAGTTTGGAGAGAGAGAATATTTATATTATTTTTGCTTGTCTGAGAGATTCAAAGTAGTTCATTTTGCTGGATAGCTAACAAGCTAAGTGTTAACATTTTTTAAATGTTCAGTTTTCTATCGCCTCCTCTACTACCTCTATTATTTTCAAATGACTCAACTACCAGTACCTGTAAGTGCTTAAACATGTAAGACCCTGTGAGCTAATGAAATTAATTAGAAGATGATTTAGTGTTCTTGTGGGATTTCCTGGTTGGACTAACTTCCTGTACAGCCACAGTTTCTGACCTCAACATAAAATGTGTAACGAATAAAACTCGTCAACCATGTGCACAATTTGTGCTTTGTTAGATCATCCTTCCTGTAACATCTGCCCTAAACCATATGGAATCACTGGTAGCCAATGCAGAATCTTCCTCTGTTACAAGCCTTTGCAAAGTCATTCTGAAAGTGAATCTGAAATGTGAAACCGAAGACTTCAACAAGATTGCAGTTCATAAACAATGTGTGCAATTTACCAAATTATATTGGTGTTTTACTACCGTAGTGTACACTACTATAAACTCTACAGTACTAAATGATGTTACCAATTGTAATGCTACAACTCTGACCAGATGCACTTCACTATAACATATCAGTCATAATGTCTTTCAGTAAAAAGCAAATTGCAGGACAGAGAAGGCTGGGGCATCGCCAGGCCAGGAAGCCGAATAATAGAATGTCACTTTAAAAAACTAAATAACATTGTGCCCTTTAAACCCCCAGCATGCACTTGCTCTGTATCCTAGCCCTGTTACAACCTCTTACTGTGAAAAGGGAAAGGCAGACTTCTACATGAACACAGACGCAGGGTGTGTGCGGGGAAAAGACCTTACTGCAGGTACACTACCCCGGTCTCCTCTCGGGACCACAGGCCTCACCGCGTCACCATCATAATGGGCTTCTCCTCTTGGGACCACAGGCCTCACCACGTCACCATCATAATGGGCCTTTCCTCCCGGGACCACAGACCTCAGCATTTCACTGTCATAATGGGCTTCTTCTCTCGGGACCACAGGCCTCACCACGTCACCATCTTCTTCCTCTTGGGACCACAGGTCTCACCAAATCGCCACCATAATGGGCTTCTCCTCTCAGGACCACAGGCCTCACCACGTCACCATCATAATGAACTTCTCCTCTTGGAACCACAGACCTGACCACATTACCACCATGATGAGCTTCTCCTCTTGGGACCACAGGCACCTAAATTACTATCCTTTATGGGGGCCTTTGACCTCTTCTTAATTATATTGCTGCACAACAGTTCATGAATGAAAGGGATTTTCTTTTTTATTATTCCTCCCCCTGTATCTGAATGTGGAATGCCATCATGGTTGGCATGGCTGTTGATTTTGAGTGAGAGTCCCTAGTGGTTTGCTCAAGCACAGTGACGGCCCTGCCCTTGGTTTGACCAGAAGACATCTGAAGCAGAAGAAGGCAAATCCCCTCTATGTTGGAATGGTGACACCCCTGGAAATGCAGCAGTTTCTGCCAGAGGCTGTAATTTTACCCCGCCATGTTTGTTTACAACCTGAATTTCAGCTGGAAAACCAAACGCCCATTCAGCGGCAGAACTATTTTTTGCAGTTTTACAAGAATTCCGCATGGAGTGCAAAAGTAGGAAATCCCTCCCCTGTCAAACACATGCCATCAAATTGATATGTGACTACAGACATGCTGATTTACGTGCTCTGGGGAAGAATCTGAGGTACCATAAACATGGCTAAAGATAGAACACAAACAGGCATACATATGTACGGAAGGCAACTCTAAGAACACAACCAACTCTGAATGTAATAATGACAACAGCAGTGTAGCATCACTGTTACTCCTGTTGCTGCTGATATGTATTCTATAAACTTATAATGATGATTTATTGTGGTAAACAAATCTCACGCTTGTTTTCCATGGGATCCCAGCGGTCAGTACTGTGGTGCTCACCTCTTCATAACATTTCGGGACGATTGCAACACTTCTGTCAATGTCAGTGTCAAGAACAGCCCCTGGTTTTGCTTATACCCCCAAACCTATTAGCCCTAATCACCACTAAGTGTTGCCTATAACAAATACTAGAAAATGTTAGAACCTAAACATTTTAAGTAGGAATCGACTACTTTTCCCAAAACTCTAACATCTATCTTGAATGATTAAGTCTACTGTCAGAGTCGTCACAAATGGACGGCTTTTGATAGTAAGCATAATGCAATTTTATTTAATGGTCAACATAATGCTAGGTACCCTTTCCAATATGAAATATGAACCATCACTAATGGGTCATTTCCGTAAGTGAAAATAACCAAGAAATCTCTGAGCAGACCTACCGAATTTTGCGCGAGCTTGTCTGACATGTCTGCGCGTCTCCGATCTTACATAATCCATGGCTGTGACTGCCGATCTCTTTTATCTTCAGACGCACAGAGCTGATAATCAGAGGCTGTGTACTTTTTACTTTGCCCGTTTTGTCGTCTGTGTGCTGTTGTGTGTTATGCGTAGCTGCCAAATATCTTTTAGAGACTGCATTCTTCGTGTTTGCTAGTTTGCTAGCTCGATCTCAGACTTGTATCGGACGCGCTCTTGCAAGATTTTAGGTATATCTGCTCAGAGATTTCTGGGTTCTTGAGGGAAATATCCCATAGGTGAGGGTTAATATCTCAGGGAACCGTGGTTGTGACAATAACCCAATCTTTTCTCCTTCCGGTTTTCAGATCTTTTCATCCCTTGCTCTGTTCGCCACAGGACTTTCCCCTGAAGCCCATAACCAAGTGACTGCGGAGGGGATTTCAAACCAGGATGTTAGCTTTCCAGTGTGTCATTATTCCCAATTGTGCACCCCTCCCCCAGGCCCACCTTCCCTTCAGGGAAACATCTGAAATCCCCAACAAACCACGGAGGTGACCTTCTCTAACCCATCCTCAGGGATTAATCACGCTCCCCATGTAGCTTCAGTCCCAATTACACAAGGTCCCCCCCCCCCAACTAATAATGATTTCTGTGCCTCAGTGTGCTTTGGGGCTGAGAGGAAAGGGATGCCACATCCTAAATTGTGCCATATGTTGTGTTCAGCCCCTCACAGGGATAATGCTTGGCTGTAATAACTCATCAGATCACGTCGCCCTTCTTAAAGGCTCCAGTGCTATTCCCCAAAGTGTCCCATCCTTAAACAGTACAAATACAAAAATACTTCACAGGCCCATTAATTCTGGGAAAAAAAAACAACAACAACCTGAATCAAAGTTTATAAGAGTGTTACAACATGCTTAACAATAAGCTGCCGTGATGACATAAAGGCTGAATCACTTATCAAGAAGATAATCGTTATTCCAGGAGCCTAAGTGATGTCACAGTAACTTGAGTTTCTGGAAATTGGTATTTGATGCTTTACGAGGCTTATGAATGGGCTAGCTTCCGGTAAAGTGCCACTTTCCTCCCGGCACGACCACTTTCTTCCGTCTCCCTCAAAAATCGGGCAAAGTCTCAAGTATTTTCACTCCGTAAAAAGCGGAATTTAGTTTTACGGATAGAGTTTGCTTTTCTGCCGGGTAGTAAATAAATTATCATAGCAACATCCATATTGGTGCACAGTTAGTGGATGGTCAACAGGGCTATCGAAGAGGTGGTGCCTCCAGCTTTATCACTGACACTCATCCATTCAGCCGGGGACTTATCCAGACTTGACAGCACAATCACAGCACTATGTGTATGCATGTGTTACAACAAAGATGGAAATAGGACACCTTTGGCATCGAAAGTAACACAGCGGCATTAGTAATAACCAACAATGAAGCTCCTGCCATTATGAGCTCAACAGTTTTTCAACACTCAGTCGTTTTTCTGCCTCTTAAAGTTGGGGTTACCAATAGCAGTGCCGGACCAATGCCTTTCACCTGGCTTTACAGGTCTCCTCCTTTCAGAGCTGTCTGACTGCACACAACAACCCCCTTATTAGGACTTGGTTGTTGCAAGCTTTTTCTTTTGTTTGATTTCTTCTTAGCCTCTGCACTGGAGAATTAGGTTTTAATTGTACTTAATAGGGGCAAGAGGGGACACAAGTTACCGATGGCTTATTTCACTACTCTTGCTGGTGCTGGTGGTTGTGTGTGATGTGTCCACATCACCTCGACTGCTTCTTCAAAGACAGCAGAGGCAAAGCTTTCTGTGTAAGGCTCACGAGGGAGAGAGACCCTCGAGATCAGGGCTATACAGAGCAATATTACATTTACACTCTTTACAATTTTTGATTAGGTGTTCATTTATGTGTTAATCGACCTAATGAATCATTTTTCCGATATTTTAAAATAGACCTAGAACTTATATTCAGTTTAACTATAACAGAACAATGCTCTGAACTGGACTGATGAAAGGATCATGGTTGGAAGCAATGCATCCCAACACACAGACCCCCGGTGCAAAACCCAAATAACACAAAGGAAGTGATGAGTCGACAGATGACCTTCACTCCCACATGCCTGAGAGAGTAGGTAGTCAGATGAGAGAGAGTCCTGGCTTCGCTGGTAGTTTTCATAGGATCGAACATGCTGTAGGTGTGAGCCGTTCTCCACTCTCCCACTCCCATATGGCGTGTGAATCTGCGCACGTTTATCGCCGAGCAACCAACCCATATGCGTGTCTGCTTCTTTTCATTAGCTTGGAGTGAACAGAAGCCCGGCCAACTTCAGCAGATTTCCTTGAAATGTATGTCGCGTTAGATGTCTGGGATTGTTGTGCCAATTTGCATACGGATCTTACATCAACAGCGGCACAATTTGCAGCAGCACCCACATCGAGACACACTCCGTGCCCTCAGATGAGGGAACATTCAGTTCACACACTTTCAAAGGGAACACTTTCAAATGTTAATTGTTTGTAAATAAATTTTTTGGTTGGGGGGTGGAACACACATTACATGTGAGGCTTCAGGGACGGGTTATTTGCATCCAATACCAAAGTAGAGCTTAAGGAGGTGCTTCATCCTAAACAGATATGAAGCCAGAACTTTTTTTGGGTTCTGTTGTGTTTGAACGGATGTGAAAAAGGGTTCCACTCCCCTTCTGGAGCCCAAGTGCATGCGAAATACAAGCGAAAGCAAATGAGGGAGAGTGTGAAACAAAGAGGTGCTAATAATAGGCGCTGAGCTGGTGCCATCTGCACGGCCGTCTGCATTTCGGTACCAGCATTTGGTATTGACACCTCTTATTGCTCGCCCAGAGGGGGACGTGGTGGTCCCTGTCACAGAGCAAGGGAAGAAAAAACACTGGCTTGATTTTTTTATGAAAATTGTTTTTATTAGTTTCCCCAAAAAGCTTGACAAATTGCATCCATGTGCTGTGGCTGTCTGCGCTTCAGTCATTAGAATAACTTACAGAGGGACAGGGAAAAAAACCCATTCAGTAGCTAACATCATATATTTTTCGATTTTTACATTTCAGGTGTTGATTGAACTAACACCATCAAGTGAGAAAAAGCATTGTAACCGGGGGTCCCAAGTTTTATCAAACACCTAGAGAGTGCCTCTAAGTTAAAGGAGTGTATATTCGTGTGAGATACAATTGTCGTTCTCTGGGTCTTTTCTGGTCTTGTGTTACACACAATTTAGCTGCAATTTTTCTTAAAAACTCCCAAATAATTATTTCAATTGCTAAACACCAATATTGATGAATAGAACAGGTTCACATGATTTGCAAAAAGATACTTTCCAGGCTCCTACATTTTGAACATACAGAAGAGAAATCCCTTTTAAACATATAAAGACTGGATGATGTGTGGTTTTTGTGAATCAATTGACGGCTCATCTGTAAGAGAAATTCCCAGATCTCTGTCCCATTAGTTTTTTTTTTTTGTTGATGGTTTTCGGGGGAATTTGTAGATCCTTGTCTAGAGAAAACTCTAGAGGTCGTCGATCCTTCCCCACCAGACGAAACCGCACACAAACACAGCTTGCGAAAGCCCCCATGCTTTGCCAACGTGGATGAAAAAATCTCTGCAGAGCGTCCTCACCATTGTCCCACGGCGGCTGTGCTAACAAGGCAGAAGGCTGCAGCCCCATTGGGGAACAGTCCAGACGTACAGGCCTTGTCTCCAGGACTGGGATATCCACGTGGCACCAACGCAGCCTCTATCACTGGCGCGGCCTCACATGTTTTTATTATTTTGCATGCAACATGAATTTTTGAATATCCACATGGGACTGTGTGTCTGTTAGGGATCCCTGCTTAGTGGCATGTAAGCAGCATGATGACTTATTGAAAATGAAAAAAAAAGCCCCTGTCGTCACACGCCATGGATGATGGATCAGTTGGTTTCTCCAATGGCTGCTCCACCTGGTTCTCTGCCGGCTTTCAGGTCAGCCCTGACAACCTTCAACCTGACCCATCCAACAGCCGTGAGGGAGTAACAGGGAGGTACCCTGGATACCCTGAACGTGTGTTGTTTTACTGGATGAAAAATAAGTGTGAGTAGTGTTAGAAAAAGCAATGGGAATTAAAATGTTAAAGGCTAAGAGTGATGCAGTACACACTTTATCTTCTAAAGAGGCCATGAAGATAAAAATCTGTATTTAACAAGCATGTACTACGATTATTTATTTTGATATCATGGAATATTTTAAAGTTAAGAAATGGTCATTTATTACTGTATTAGTATTATTTTTTCTCTGCTCCAGCACTCATTCAGAGAACAGCCCTTTATGGGTTTCCTGTAGGGCTTTGTTTTTGTGACGCTCTTTGAATGAAGACAGAGGAAAAAAAACGACACCACAGTGAATGAATTCACCTGTTCTCTGCCCACTATTCAGCTATTGTTGCTGCTGCATTTTTCCTGGGATTACCCTCGGTGTGAACTCTCCCTCTCCGGGGCAACTACGCCTCTGACGGGCCTGGCGCCAATGGGCCGCCAGCAGGACTGAATCAGGTGCCGTGTGCCGGCGCGAGCGGCGCGCGGTAGGGACAGGAGGTTGGGAGAGGTCGGCACGGCCTCCGTGGCTTTTGCCAACGGAACCACTGAACGGGTGGGGCTGGGGTTGGTGTTCCACAGATACCTGTAGGCCTGACGTCTCAATGAAATGCTAACACAAAAAAAACTCGCCCAACCATGATGGAAAAGTCTGGGTCTGTGGTTATGGCAACCCCCACACCTCCGTCCTGTTCTGACACTGTGGTTGCTATTGTTGCGCATTGCATTGCATTAACAGGCGCAGAAGGACTGCGTTCAGTCTGCCGCTGTTGAAAGGTTTGCTTCTTGTTTAAGCCAAAGCAGATTCAGAACGCATAGAGAAGACAGAAGTCTCTGCAAATCTCGGACCAGGGTCGGCTGAGGGCCGGCTGCCAGGATGGAGCCATGGCACAATCTTGGCTGAGCGTGACGAGCAAAGAAAACAAACTCAAGAAGAAGTTATTTAGCAGAAACGAGGGTGACACTGTGAGATGAGACATAGGCCTGAAGCTCTTTCAAACAATAGTGGGAAGAGCCTGTTGAACTGCATCAGCAAAAGGTTCATTTGTAATGAATTTTTAGGAATAAAAATAAACTATGAGCTCTATTGTAGCAGGCTCTTTTCGAACCTGACTTTAATAATGTCTTGAGAGTTCAATCACTTGGCTCAGCAAATGTTTCAGTGAAAAGGGAATGAGCCAAAGACAGAAACATAAACACTTTCAAAAGAAATTTAATCTTAATCCTAAACACAGGATATACATTTTTCTTTATTTAAATTTTTAGTTTTTAATGCATCTTGACAGGGGGCCTCAAACGAAGGTCTTTGCGGGTGTAGCAAAACTGTTGACCCAGCGAAAGTCCCACCTTACTCTTTGGACCTAGATGGAAGGCCCCGCCTCATTTGATGGACCTGGATGGAAGGCCCCGCCTCATTTGATGGACATAGATGGAAGGCCCCGCCTCATTTGATGGACATAGATGGAAGGCCCCGCCTCACTTGAGGGACCCGGATGAAAGGCCTTGGCTCAGTTGATGGACCCGGATGGAAGGACCCGCCGCACTTGATGGACCGGGTGGAAGGCCCCACCTCACTTGATGGAACTGGATGGAAGGCCATCGTAGTGGGAACCATGGAAGGGCTTAAAGTCAATTTCTTGTGAGTTCAATCACTTGGCTCAGCAAATGTTTCAGGGAAAAGGGAATGAGCCAAAGAAAGAAACATAAACACTTTCAAAAGAAATTTAATCTTAATCCTAAACACAGGATAGAAAAAATAATTTTGAGTGGAAATTAAAGTATGCTTAATAGTTGCATGAATGTGGAACCATGTGAAGGACTAGAGAGGCTGCACTATGCCACAATCAGGCCATGCAGGTCGACTAGCGGGACTGACTGAATAACCTGTAATGAGTGATTTATGGACACTCGGCCCCCCGGTGCGCGGGTGGGAATCTTTATCTGTTTATTTGTTTAACCATGAGCACACGTTCGACCTCACCGTTGAAAAGGCATTTCTGCACAATGGGAACAGGCCCATCAGGCTTCACACAGCACCAGTGTCCTCGGGAGGGAGGAGGCGTGCGTTTGAACTTAAATCTCGGGTCACGCATATGAAAATGATTTGGTGCTGGAGGGTGAACAAAACCACGATCATCTTTCATCCGAAAGGTGGCTGCACTGTATTCCACCCCACACTGCAACAGCACAAAGCTCAATGTCCGATTTTTCGCCACACTCTAAACTGTACCATTAGTGAAGAAACCATTAGTACAAGCAAGTTTATTTTCATTTTGTGTACACGTAATTTCCCAAATGAAGAAAAACATAATATGTGCAAGCAAGCAGGGTGTATAGAGAAGCATATGTTTACAACATATTTAACATATAATACATACATCATTGCATGCATATGAAAGCCACACTTGCACTCCGGTTAACTTAAGGCAGCAGTTATTGTAACGTTTGGCAATATACCTGGGAATTCCAGTGTGCACCCGGGGCAGCGTGCGGAGTCAGGGAGGGAAGCGGTGTCTAAGCGGAGAGGGACAGCAGCATCGGCAAAGACACAATCGGCATGGCCAAGGGACTGGCAAGGACTGTGTTTTCATACCTACAGAAAAGAAAGCTAAAATGATCTCATACAGTAACCCTAACAGGAAACTCAAATATATAACAAAATTACATTAAAGGCTCATCTGGTTCTTAGATATGACCCTAGATATTGCCGTTACACATATGAGCTTTGAGAGATTTAAGAAACCGGACACGTGACTTGCAGTTTATAATGACGGGGAATCGCAGCAGCTGTGTGAAACGTTCAAAACAGCGCTCGGCGTATAATTCGATAAAGTGATGCTGCACGCGGCGTGATCTTCCCTGGGAAAGGGATTCTGATGGGCAAACAATTGAAACGGCTCACAACGGCGGTTCGCTTGATGTGAATCATTACTGCCTCATAACCGCGACCGTGGCTTCAGTGCCAGGTCTACTCCATCCGTCAACGACGACGTGGTGAATGGATTCAAAGGGTTTCCCCCCCTTCTAAAACAGTGGACACACTGACTAAATGGGCACGATGGTGGGCTTGCTGTATCTGTGTCAAACAGCAGGAAACAGGCACTGTTTGTTAAACTAAATATGTAAATTAAATGTGCAGGGGGTGAGTATTGACTTTCTGTATAAACTGGTGCTTCTTGTTCACTAACACAAACACAATTAACATTGCTGGCAAAGTGCCTGTCATCGATCTGTTAGCAAAATGGCATTTCAGCGGTTTTTGTGCGACTTGACCTTAAATATTGATATGATGGTCAGGACGATATCGAAAGTCCCTTCTTCAACTACAGTATAGAACTCCATGCAGTCTTTTGTCATTATCTGTACTTACACTGAGAACTGATTGTTGTCAGTTCTGAAATTCCCTTTGCTAATCCAGCGGTAAATAAACAGTCATAAAACAGCCAATCACAGTGCAGCTCAGTGGGGAAATTGCTATTCCAAATCTTTTTTTATTCCACTGGAATCCTTCCCATTTCTTGTATACTCTCTTCTCTCTGTCCTATACATTGTCAATATAACATATCTTAATATAATTTGCCCATCTGATAACGACGGTAAAAATATCTAATCAAAAAAGGCGTTTAAAAGACGTATAGCCTCTGTCGCGCAAGATGTTTAACATAAATATAACCCTAATTTTAATAGGTTGTGACTGTGTGCCATACATCTATTTTTACTTTTGTAGCCAGCGTGCCACCCCACAATTTAATGTACATTAAAATTATAGACAATTAAACCTGTGTGTGTGTGTGTGTGTGTGTGTGTGTGTGTGTGTGTGTGTGTGTGTGTGTGTGTGTGTGTGTGTGTTTTAATACAGAAACTCACTCCATGAGTAATTTTAGGAGTGAGAGTGAAACCTGAACTACTACTGGTGAGCAGTGAGCTGGGCCACATGAGGAGGTGGGGTGGGAGGGGCTTGGGGGTCTCACTACACTGTTACCTTGTGGTGTGACATGACTGTGGTAAATCCTTCGGCTCTGATTCTGCAGCCGCTGTTATTTCGGGTTGGCTGACAGCAGGACGACCAACCAGGTCTCATCCACGTGACCCCTCCTTCCTTCCCGACCTCCCATCCCTCCCTCTGTGTGCCCGGTTTTGTTTCGGATTACTCCCCAGACAAAGTCGCGATTGTTCTGATATTTTCATTCATGCACAGTGGCCATTAATCAAAAGGCAACCTCACCCCCCAAAGGAATTTTTCATTTTTCTCCCTTCGACACGCAGTCTGTAGTATCAAACTCTCTCCTGCCTCATTCCACCAGCCAGCCTCCAACCCAGTACGCCCTCTCTCCCTTTATGACTTATTGCTTCTTAAATAAATATACGACCAGAAAAAGTTGAGCAGCAGCGAGTCATATTTGCTTAGGAACAAGTGCATGTGGGGTCAACTGCTGGCTCTGTCAGCCCGGCTTTGTGGAGACGAGCCACGCGTTTTACAACCTGCCATTTTTACAGCTTCCTCCTGTGCCATCAAATAAAACCGCGACAATCAGCGAGCAATAGCAAAACAGTAAACAACGCGAAACGTCTCTCTGATCCCTGACTTGCACAACTGCGCACCGCTTTTATCCAAACAGCCCTTTGGCAGAGCGGCTGAACCAGGGCAAGCAGCACGGTAGAAGGCGCCCTTTTATCCAAACAGGCCGGAAGCCCCACCAACCCTTTGGCGGAGCGGCTGAACCAGGGAATGCAGCAAGGTAACAAATGTGCCCTTTTTCGGCCCCTGCCTCCTGTAGAGCACGCCCTCCGAGTAAGGGTGGACTCGTGTGACACACCTGCGAGAGCTGCCTCACACCTGCGGTTTGGGTAGGGATCTCAAAGCCGGAACTGTGACAGCAGTCTCGCATTTCACCCTCCGCAGGAATCCTTATGTGACCCGGGGTGGGAGGGTGATGGTGTCTTGGGCAGACTGCGTCACATTCCGGATTAGCCCAAAGAGGATCTGTGATCCATGGGCCACGCTGCTGATGAGTGGGATTACAGACAGGAGCGCTCCTGTCCCTAGTGTCTAGGCAGAGCACCAATGTGACTCGAGACGGATTGACTTCCGGGTGGTGATCTGCCCCGAAAGAGATCCTCTTTCTCTCAGACTGGTTGCACCATGTTGAAAACATCTATCCCCCCCATCCGGCCTCCACCCCATCGCCAAACATTTGAGGCGAGGTAACACGGGGCGGGGGTTGTGATGGGATCCCATCTGCTGACTGCGCAGACGAGGGGCAGCAGAAGGTGCCCCTAATGGGGGCTGATTTCCAGCACCACCTGTCACTGATTTGGAAGCCCCCCCACCCCTTCTGCCTCTTTTCAATGTATTATCATTGGTTAGCTTTCCAGTGTTGGATTTGATGCAGTACAATGGGATGATTTTGCTATGGGCCAAGGCCACTGGATTCATGGAAAAAGTAACACAGAACTAAAAACAGTTCTTCCTCATTTTCTGTTTCAACCTTTTCATTCATTTACGTGACAGGAAATGTCCTTATTAAACATCAGTTATCGATGCCGGTTTTTTACATGCATCTCGACAACCTCGGGAATGTCCCTTTGCCCTGTGCTCTAGCCTGAATCAAAAACCCCACACCTGCAGGTAGAGTCTGCTATGTGGCGGTCCAATCATTTTGAGATGAGTTAATCTGACACTTGAGTACTTGCGCACCTGGGAATGAAAATCAGAGCATTCAAAGTGCCCCGAATCTCTCATATCTGAGGGTGAATTTCGTTTCAGTTAATGGTTAACCAAGAAGGATGGGAATGTGATCTGATTGGTTTGAACCCTGACACGTTGGGTCGAGGTGGGATATCACTCGTTTGTCCTAATCTGTGGGACTCTCCTCCACTGGGGTGCATGTGTTCCAAGCTGTGCAGCAAAACGCCATCCTCGTACAGTGAAGAGAATAAAAATGCGACCAAGTATGGTTTCTGGCCATTTTAACCAAAATAAAAATATATATATAGTGAAAGAGAAGATTTTCAATAATAGCCATGTAGCGTACATTGTTGCTTCATTGTTGAATTCAACATTTGAACAGTGAGTTTTCTTCACTGTCATTTAAAAGGTGAGGAGATGTCCAGCCATACAGCCCCTCTTCAGGAACCAGGCACCTTGACTCCTCGGGACGGGATGGAAGCCCCTCCCCTGACTGACTATCAATCAGCTCTGCCAATTCAAACTGACCTACAGGCTTGCATCTAGAGTGAGCTTCCTGTCCAACTTAGCCAATCAGCACAGGTCGGTAAAGTGGAGAAATACCCCTAGTGACTTTCTTTTCCTCTTCTTCTGACATCAGAGGATAATCCAGGCTTAGCCCTTGTGATGAGACTATGCATACACCATAGTACCCAATATCACTCCTTGGCCAGCAGACATATCTGACATATTTCATGCTTTGAATATCCTCATTTTTTAAATATAACGTCATGACATCATTTTTCTGGGTTCAAAACAGTTATCGCTCTTACTGTGTGTTTGAAAATACAAAATGTTTTTAGCAAAATTGTTTTTTTTTTCCTGCAATGCAATATATTGCTTTTTTTTAATATAGCAAATAGCTTTGGTCAAATTTTCTTCGACACTGCAAGCCTGTGCGGGGAGGCTGGCTATCGTATATAATTTCCTGTTTTTTTGACTGAGTGTAAAAATTTTCATAAACCCTGAGGCTTACGGTGAGAGTTCAGACTTGAAACCCTCTACTCTGTTGCTTTTTCTGACCTTCAATTTTGAATGCATACCCTTTAGCTTCCCTCTAATAGCGGAGGTCAGAGGAGAGACTGGTGTCAGAGGAGGACCTTGTGCTCGACGTTGCATTGGATGTACAATGCCCCCCAATGGCCTAACTTGGTATTACAGGTTAAAGTCGTTTGCAAGGGGGAAAGTAAGGGGAAGTAACAGTATATGATCCTTACGGCAGTTTTCTGTTTCACAGGTTTCCCTTTAGAGAATATATCCCTTGCCTACGACCTAACTTTTACACCCACTCACCATCCTTTGGAGTTCAACTGATTCATTTCCTGGAAATAAACCATTTCTCAAAAGGAATTGGACGTTTAAAATGTGGATCCCACGCTTCTCTAAAAGGTTCTGGGAACCCAGCACCGCATAGCATTCTCACGTTTGACAGTGTGTTAAAAAACAGGTTTAAAATGAGCACCCTGTTAAAAACGGGACATTTGCAAAGAAGGCTGCGGGGCAGCAGAGCCCCTGGGCTGGCAGGACGGCAGCCGGTGTGGGGGGGGACTGTCTCAAGGTCAGCCGGGACAGGAGCGTTCTGGCTCTTAAGGCTTCTCTGGCTCTCGTCACTGCAGCCTAATCAATAGATGAGAATCTCTCTGCGGAGGGGAGCGAAAGAGAGAGAGCTCCCTGCTTACACAGCTAAATTGGATCTCGAGCGGGAAAGCCAGCCCAAGTAGTATTGATTGGCTGTTCATGGAAATAGGAGACGGTGGGCTATTTATCATAAGGGAAACAGAGGTTTGAGCCAATGGCCCTGGTGCTCTGTGGAGGATTCCGCCTCACCCTTGCTCTCGGTCACTGTTACCACAGGGCTAATTTTACGTGGTAGATGGAGTATGCCGCTTTGAAAAAGGCACAAATCGTGCCTCTCCTTAGGAAACCTAACGTTCGCTGTTTCGCAAAATTGTTACCCAATGCCCCTTCTCCCCTTTCTTCGCAAAGCACTTGAGTATGCACAAAGCAGACAACCGCTCAACTGTTTCAGAGCGATCGCCTGATTCCTACCCCGCCATTCTGTCATCCGTCCTTTCCTCATTTGCGTCTGGGCATTGCAGGAACTGTCCTGTGGGGGTTAACTGCCTTTTGGCCTATTCACACTGTTCCTAGGATCACAGGACACTGACTTACTGTGGTCAGTGTTCCAAATGAGCAGGTTTGTCCTGTACCCTGGACCACTAGATTAATTATTTGATGACACCCCTTAGTAATAAAGTGACAACTTACCCTTGCAGAGGAGAGACTCATGTCAATGTAATTTAGGCTAAATGACTTGTGCTTGCTATTGCATTGGGCTATTGCAATGAAAATAATAAAAAAGTGCCTTATGTAGATCAAGTCGCCTAGCCGGTTCTTCCCCAGTGCTATCTTACTGCACGCACACTATCTCACTGTACACATCTAAGCTACACGGTGCGTATGAAGGCAGTGTCTCCATCAGCGTGAGTTTAGCGTTTATCTCAATAAACGTCAATCTGTTGCTATTTTTCTTCATGTTAATATGACCTTGATCACCCTCATCATGGTTATTGTATTTATTGTAATTTTTTTTTTGTATTTACTAAAGACCACATGCATCCCCCTCGCTAGGAGACTGAAGTGGTTTCACCTGTGTCGGTCCTTTGAGCAGGTGGTTGGGTGTCGTGGCAGATGAACAGCGTCTGAGAGGACTGCGGCACGAATTGACGTCGGCGTTAAGCCTGAGCAAAACAACTGCTGCCCGGGGCTCACAATTAGGTCTCGTTAGAAGACATACGTTGGGGGTGGTTCCTTTGCAAAACCTTGCATGGAGGCAGATTAGATGTGTCCACTTGACCGAGGAGCGACCGCTTACTTAGAGAGACGGCATAATTGTTACGCTTTCCTTCTTCCTCCAGTTTTTCCCACCAAAGTTCAGAGGGGAGTACCCGGGGGCAGTTTTAAAAAAAAACTTTCATCAATGTACTAGGGAAGCAAGTCAAAATGGAGAAGTGACAGGCTCCTGGGCCTGCAGAACCTATAGGGGCCACTGGTCTGCTTGGCGTTTTTTTGCTGTCCCCAGCTGCATCTTGAGAGGGCGGCGAGTGCTAGCAGTTCTCCAAGCTTTGCACCTGTGTGCCACGTGAAATCGGCTTTACCAGCCGCAGCCTAGCAACAGCGGGGATGTGCTGGCTCAGCGCTGTCAGTTGCCGTGCCAATGCTGTGAGGGATAGGAGCTGCAGCCCAGTGGTCAAGGGCATTGAAAGGAATTATTAGGGACTCCGACAACGACAGTGATTTTGGGATGAGGTTATGCAAGTGGAAAATTAAACGATGGATGCGTCAACAGGAGTCGAAATGTGTGGTAACCGAGACACAGCGTCCATTCCTCCTGGTGGGCTGAGCTGAGGGAATGAGCTTCTATTGGCTGAGCTGAGGGAATGAGCTTCTATTGGCTGAGCTGAGGGCATGAGCTCTGATAGCCTGAGCTGAGGGAATGAGCTCCTATTGGCTGAGTTGAGGGCATGAGCTCCTATGACCTGGGTTGAATACAAACAAACATAAACGTCTTGTGATGAAAACAATTATGGTGATGCTCACAGCAGCTCGTGGAAAGGGTTCACATTTGAATTTCGTATGAAAATAAAAATGTAAAGTAAAGTAAAGTAAAGTGTGATGTTCTCTCGAGAGAACATCACATCAGCTCTGCAAATGCAACACAAATGAAACAAAGGCCTGAGAGAAATCACTCAACACATTTGTACTGGGAAGGTGTTTACTAGAGTGGTGGGGTCACGATATTCTGTGACAGGCACTTTTGTTTGGGTTGTCTGTAGCTTTTTCTGCATGTTTTTAATATCTTAACTTTCACCAGCTCGCGGACCGCTGTTGATCCTGGTTAGTTTCCTATTGCTCTTTTAAATTTCATCCACTTTGATTGGTCTCCGCGTCAGAAACGTCTCGTTTACCCTCCGGCGCAGCAGGGAAGGCGAGGGGGACGTGGCCATGTGACTCCGGCGTGAACCACAGACGTGGTTTTAATTACTGCTGTAATGCTGACTTCAGACCCGCCCTCGGTTCGGAAGAAAAATTACATTGTCTTTGTGTGGTTTTGTTCCTCCTTCATCGTTTTGCCCTTTCGACACCGGGCCCTCGTTATTTATGGAAAACAGATTTTTTTTTTTTTTTTTTTTATCTATTAGAATTTTTCCCCCATTCAGCTTGTTTTAAGTCTAACCTGGGATACTCAGTAATTATTTTGGCAGTATGAAAGGAGAGGCCTCTGGGCAACCAGCGGCTCCTTATCAGGCAGTCGCTGGTTTATAACAGGGTTTTGCACAGGAGGAAAAACAAAAACCTTGGGCCCACCTGGTTGGAGGGTGAGAAGCCATACAATTTCGATTGGCTTGGTGGTGAAGCAATGCTGACCAAATGTTTTAATTGTTCTATTTCTCATGAAGTGCCCTAACCCATGGATCCTTACAGGAAGACCTGCTGAAGCATGCTGATATTCGGCAGTAAGAGACGTTCCCTTGTGTTACATTTCAGCTGAGTTAAATCTGACAGGCCTGATGCATTGTGATTAAGAAATGGAGGCCTGTAACGTGGCCTCTTCAACGGAAAGCATGTCAACAGTACCGGAATCCAGAAGTAAGAGGAATACAGTATCAAAATAGCCAAGCGCTCTTTAGCCCTGAGTTCATGATGGATAAGGCTGTGATTCCTGCAAGTTAATGCAAAGCAAAGAAAAAGGAGATGTTTCATGAATCAGTGTTTTTCATTAAAGTCGATAAGATCACAAAGGAGTAAGATTCCTGACCTGCTCTTGACTTCATGAAAATATGCGCTCCGTAAAATCGGTTGCGTTTTCGGCAGCTGATAGGATGTCACGTGCGCTCTCATGGTTGTGATAGATGCCTCAAGTCCCATTTGATTAAAAGAAATTCAGATGCTAAGGATAATTAATTTATGTTCTGTTGTTTTTAAGCAGTTCTGTCAGAAAGGAACAAAAAACTGATTTGTAGTTGCAACGGCAGTGTGTCCGCTTATGGGATCAGGGTTTTTTTCTTCGTTTAAACGCTTTCTGGGTGCATCAGGTGATGGTGCACCTTACATCTGTCCATAATTAATGTCCTGGGCAGGTGGTGTAGAGGGTAGTGGCCTAAAAGTCCAGAGGTGAACCAGCACAGGAGTGGGCAGGAGGAAGCGATACGGAAATCTGTCGTTCCGCTTTCCGGAGCCTTCTCGCCACACCAAATTCTTTTCATTTCTCACTTTTTATGTCTCGTTAAATGTACGGTTTTTGTTTTGGGTCCAGTTAGTTTGGTTGAATGTCATTTCAAATTTTTCAGTTGTGGAAAAGAGCTGCATGATGGCCTCCTCTGAACTTAATCTCGAACAGCGAAGGGCCACCGAAAATATCCGTTAAACTAATGTGCCTGCTATTAACCTATGGGTGAGTAGGGAGATTCGTGGCCGTACTCTATGTTGAACCTCTGCCACCACGGACCTTCCGATCTGGTTCCTCTCATTGAGCATGTGGGTCTGATGCAATATTGACCTAACACGTGGCTGGTTGGGTTCAGGGTGCACTGTCACTCAACCTTGCATCATCAAGGGTTATCATTATAGGTAACAGCTGACAGGTAACATCTGATGGGGTGCTTATGGAACGCAGTTTAGGCATATATGCGGTGTCCAAATGGACACATCACGTTCTCCAGAAGCGATTTCTTAGAAAGGCTGCTTTTGTAATGAAACAGATCCTGGGACACGGATGGGATTTTTTTTCAAAAGTAGTATGGAGGCATTTTGAAATTACCCAAGCACAGTGAAAGCACCTAGTTCAAACAGTGACTTTAAAGTCAACACCCACGTGTTTCCGCTCTGAAGTATGTTTATGGGACTCATAAAGGGATCTGTTTAGAGAGAGGGTTTGCAGCTCCAACTTTGATTTGGCAGTCCCGCTCCAGTGAGTTTCAAAGGCAGGTAATCAGTCAATAGCATGGAGGGAACGCATACAGTGAAGTGATGAAGTGATTCGAGACGATGCACCCCAGAAAGCCTAATCTGAACTTGAGTGTTTTCCAGCTGTCCTTGGTCTAACGGGAAAAGGACTGTCAAGGACATCCCAAAATTCCCAAGAAAGGCAATCAGGACTAATAGACCCTTGCAATTATGACTCCAAACTTTGGATGAATAAACCCACGAGGCTAGAGGAGGCCTCATGAATCCAGAATTTATAACTTTGGCAGTTTGCACAGATCAAGCTGCTTTGGTTATGAAATGTGCATAGCATTATCAATTTGCATAGCAGGAATTTGCATAATAATTTATGTGCGCATGACACATGTTTACACAGCTAGATATCGACAAAAGCAATCTAAAAATCTTTTTTTCGGTGCTGATCCAGCTGGTTACAGGTCCATTTCTGCACCGATATGCCACCTGACTCAACAAGTCTACTCCGTGTCACTCTACCTGGGTAACTGGGAGCCCTCCAAACAAGCAACCAGTAAGTGAGCTCACCCGAAAAAGGACGAGATTGTTATTATACTGGCAAAATTGGTTTAAGGCCAAGGGGTTGATTTCAGGTGCTTTTTATTCAGCCAGTTCCTTGATAGTGTTAGTCTGTAAAATATTGTGTAATTTAAACTAACTGATGGTGCTCTTTCATAGTAGAATATCAAGATATTTAAATTGTACCCAGTGTTCTATTTGGGTGTTCACATTTAGACATATATTTAAATCACACTTCCTGTTTAATGTCATCTGCTATGATTATTCACATAAAATGAATGTATATTTGATACAGTATGATGTAATATTTTATAATTTCCAATGAAAACTTATTCCTGTTCTGTGTCCGTTGCCAATACGGCAATACCCGTATGTGGACTCCGGTTACGCAGATCTGTAGGACATTGATTGACATGGCTGCTGTGACGGGAGGGGGCCTGTCGCTGATGGGCCCCTGCTGGCTGCGAACAGAGGTGTGCAGCATCAGATCGACAGGATGTTCCGGACTGAAACTTATATTTAAGCTCTATTAGACCTCAGTGCGGTCATTGATACTGTCAATCACGTCATTTTAATCAGCCGCCTGATAACTTGGTGGTGGGTCTAGAAGTGTTGTTTCACTGCATGTATCTCTCTGGTAGTTTTAAGTATCAATTGCTGTTAACAATTCAGGGATCAGCAGGGATCCGTATTGGTTTTAGTTTTATTCTCTATTCATAAGCTGCCACTTGGCCAAATTATGCAAATGCATTGTATTTCTTTCTCAGTTTCATGTGGACGATATCCGACTAAATGTGATTGACAAGCCTGGAGACTTTGGTAAAATATTATGTTATTCATGAATGTCCCAGAGAAACAAAAAAAGGTTCTGAATTTTTTCTACCTCTGTCACATATAGCGGAAGTTCTGGGCACCAAGCAGCAGTCAAATCTTATTTGTGGAAGTTTGGGTACCTCAATCCGTAACTCAAAGACTGTTGAGAGGGCTTCTCCATTTGGCGCTGGCCCTCTCGTCCCGGCCGTGTAGCCTGCAGAGTGGAAGAGACGGGTGGCTCGAAGATTGGAGAAACGTAGTCTTACTCACAACTGGCTATTCAGAAGACCTAGGCAGGTTCTAATAAGTATATTTAGAATGCTTAAAGAGTCTTACATGCACTCATCTCCTCAAGACTAGACAATGGTATTGCATTTTACTCAAGTCTAAATGGCATTAACTCAAAATGCATTAACTCGCCACCAGCTGATTCCGAAATGCTGTTGCAAGACTAGTAACTAAGAGCGAAATAGACTCCTACTCCAGTCTAAGCCTCTCTGCGCTGGACATTTTCACTGATTACTTTTTAGGCACTACTCAGCTTCTCACTCCCTATTTGCCACCACAGAAACCTTAGGTCTTCAGAGAAGGCTTCTCTTTGTGTCCCCAAAACAAAAAAAAACAAAAAAAATGTGATCAAGCTGTCTTTGAGCAGGTCCCCAAATTATGGAATGCTCTGCCAGAGTATCGAGGCCTCGCAGCCTGACAGTCTAAATCTCTTATTAACACTGATCTCTTTACATTTGCTTTTCAATCTTGTGTAAATATCTTTGTTTCATTCCGGATATTTTCATTGAATTACCTTTTTTTCTTGCTTGTGTCATACCCAGTGTACTTGCAAGTGTTACAATTGTATCTTTGTATGTATGCGTTTATTTTTATTGTCACCTCTTGCTTTTCTTTATCCAGAAAGATCTTTGTACGCCTGTATGAGAAGTACTGTTCAAATAAGGGTTGTTGTTATCGTCAGTATAGCCTGAAACACGGGGGTAGACCCCCAGCGCGCTGGCTGGCTGGGAGGATCCGCCTGAAAGGCAATGCAGGCAGGGTGAGGGCAACAGGCCAGCTCTGGCACCCCGCTCCCCTCACAGTCAGGCCTGCTGCCTTCCTCCACACATCCCTTGAGTTCCACAGACGTGGTATTAAGGACAGCTCACGGCCTAAGATCACGATAAGACAAACGAGAATGCATGTGTGTTAAATCTCTGCAGTGCTCCTTTTGTGTGTGCACTGGCCGCAAAGCTTAACGTCGGTGCCGGCCTGGGCAAAGGCTGTCTGTTCGACGTTGTGCTACTCCTGTTGTCTCCCAGAAGGTGTAGTGCCTGGCGGAGGTTCTTGTAAATTTCATGGTGTTGATAATTATTTTTACAATTATCATGTATTAACTCATTTAAAAAAATGTATGTGAACAAATCAAAAAATATTATTCAGAAACATAATATTTCTGGTTATATAAATACATTTCCTTTTGGCTTTTGATTCTCAGGAATGTGGCAGAGTTACTGGGTGAATACATACAGAAAACTGGTCTATGTACTTGAGGACCAATTGATATCCCTGAGAGAAGAAAGAAACTGGGGGGGGGGGCAAGACCAAACAGGACAGGGGGGCGGAGGGAGTGGCGGTGGGTGGAGGACCATAGGCCGGGAAATTAACCCAAGTCGCCCTGCCAATACCACAAGCCCTGCCAATTAGCAACCGTTGCTGAGGTGATGACACAGGGATTAGCCGGAATGCTAGGAGCGTGTATCAGTTCTCCACTGGCTCGGAGCAGAAGGGTTGCCTTTTTTCTGCGACAGAACCCCCCCCCAAACACACATACACCCACACCCCTCTTCATTATTCACCAGACTTGTCGTGAGGATTAGACAGACGGGTTGCCTAGAGACATCGCCGAGGAGGTCCCAGGCACACCTGCACCGAACCAGACACCCAACACGAACTTGTCACGTCCTGGAGCCATTCTGCTGTGGGAAAAATGTGGATATATAGCTGGCTGAGTCTGCAGGCTGGAAGAGCGTCCACTTGTCTGCGGCTGTCTAGTCGCCCAATCTGTGAGATCGCAGGGACCAAAACTCGACACAGCAGACCACTGTGCTGAACTCCCGATAACATTACTGAGTTGTCTAAATTTCTTATTCAATGTTTAAAATATATAGATCCGAAGCAGTGTCTAAAGGGTGTTCCCTGATGTTGTTTTGGCATTCCTGAGAAGCTGGTTGATAGGAACCAGACAGCGGAGGTGTTTACGGGCAGGGGGGGATTAAGGGTCGTCTGAATGTTTTACACACCATTGAGATGCAAAAGATCAGTTTGGCTTTCCCTTTAGAAGCAATAACCTAGGAAACTCTGCTGAACGGCCCAAAGTTGAATCTTAATTATAAATGACATTCCTGTCCACATACACATGTTTCTATGCTGTTTTTTCCCAGAGAAAAGAGTTTTGAATCACAATTGTAAAATAAGAATGTAAATCTAAGCACAGGTCATTTTAAAGTACATTCATTTTAATATCAAGGCTTTGATTCCTGAATTCTGTGCACAGATTGATTTAAACAACTTGTTTTCTTCAGGGTTATTGTGCGTGGCCTGTCCGCCATTGAAGGTCATGTTCCCTAAACGTCCTTAGAAATATTCATTGCAAGGAGACAGTTAGCTTAATGTCGATGTGCGAAATAATGAGATGAATGAACAGAAAGTTTCAGTTGGTGAGGTCAAAGCAGACTAGCTTTTGGCTAATAAACTGTTATCCAAGCACAGCAGGGCTGGGCACCAAGAGGCACAGAGGCACAAAGACACAAGATAAAAATGGACATTATATATTACAGATATTTGATATTAGGTTAAATTCCCTTGAAAGAGAAATAATAAAGATTTAGTGTCCCATTTCCATACTGAAAGAGCACCTGGAGAACGTCTGAAGTGAGAACGCCCATGTCTTCATGAGCGATGGCCATCTGCTGTCTTTGCTTTTACAATGAGGACTCCGTCGGATGAGGAAAGTCATCCTGGCCACCATTTTTAAAAGCCATGAACTTTGGAAGCACATTTACACTGCTCTAGGCAGAAATCCGGTTCATGATGGATTTTTCTAATGAAGCCGTTTTCCCCATTCCGGTGATCCATCCACCTTCGCTAATGGACGAATATGACCCCACTTAGCTTATTCCAGGTGTGACGACATATTGGCTTTTTTGGCAGGGCCCTGAAGGTAATTGATTGTCCTCCATTTAACTGAGGCCATTTAGGGTCGTCACTTGAGCTAGTGACAGATTGTTGCAGGTTCCATCCTGCCCACACCTGTGGCTCGGACGCAGGGGAGACGGGCATTGCCAGATAGAAAGCAAACCTTGGAGGGCTTTTACTCTGTGGCCAATGCAATGGTGAAACCTCACCAGTTTCACGGCTGAGCAGAGATTCAGCCTTCGTTATCATAATGCTTCTGTAACGCCAAGGCAAGCATCACCCCAACGTTGAAGAAACGTTGTGAGAAATATAAATTGGCTCACAAAGAAGACTGATTTAGGGTTAAACTGCGCATGCTGTGGATTACCTAGTCACAGTTAAAGATGTCAAAGGGGCATAATTGAATTGAGACATTAAAGAATGCCTGGCTGTGTAAAACTTGCAAAATTTAGTTTGTCTGGTTTCCATATAAATCTGAATAAAGGACGATAACTGGTTTAATTTTGTTTCCCCACTATTCATATTCAGTGAACGATCCAGTCTCAACCATGAATAATTTTCCATCTGTCCGCCTGGCACCAGTGCCACACTTTTTTCATTTTTTCCACTTAGAAAGCCAAGCTTGAAAGCATTTTAATAACAATATTTATGTATAGAGAAGATTTCAATTATAACCTTGGAACACCGAGAGATATTCAAAATTAATGGATAAGTTGTTTGAGTGCGGACTGGAACCCATTTCAAATAACACAAGGGAGCCACCTTGAGATGTCATTGAAATAAACATCCATGTATTTTATCTTTTATGTTCTTGCTGTACTTGTCTCAAAGAGAGGCTGGTCCATTTTTAAATGGGGCGCCTGTCAAAAACAACTTTTAAACTAATAGAGCTTGTCATCAATGGGCTATTATCAAGGATGAGCATTCTGGATTTGGTTATTAAAACTTTATTAAAACATGAATTTTATATAAGAAACACCCACGGTATATAGGCATGCTATGTGCGTCTGTAACACAACCAGCTGTCTGGAGCCTCTGTTCCCATTGCGGCTTTGAGTTTTGGGCCGCGGACTCTGCCGAACAGAGGCCACCACCTTCAGAGAAGCGCCCCACATGTGAGGTGTCCCCTAAACCCGGGTTGCATCCTGACGCGGCAGTGACGCGCTAAGCCGGCCGAAATTGGGAAAATAATGCACGCCATTCAGGCCGGGCAGGACAGAAAGGGTGCAGCACAGTGTGAGCGATGCCATTTTACGGCTTCTTAGAGAGCAGACAAAAGGAGGTCCTAAAGGCAAACGCTGTGCTGGGGAATGTCTTGGCTCTCCTCCAGAACGCTAATGAAGTAGTCAGCCCGGGCTGTCGGCGTGTCACTGCGGGTTGGCTGGCTGGAGAGCCACGCCTCTCCATCATGGGTCTAGAAGGGGGGTCGGAGTGCACATGGACCCTGGGAAAGGGGTGGGGAAGGACTATAGATTGAGGGGAGTTTTGAGGGCGGGGGTGGGCGGGCACTGATGCTGGGTGTGGATTTCACAGAGATTAGGGGGTTATTTATCCAGATGGCGCTGCACCATGCTGGCTCCCAATGCTCTGTCTGTCGAGCCTAAGTCGACTTGGGCCTTGAAAGGCACCTGTGCCTATGGTGGGTGGGTGTTGGGGGGATAAGGGGGCAATAAAGTCTGCTTTGTCTCTTTCCAGAGCCCCAAAACATCCCCATTATAATTCATTTTCCCAAGAAAAATACAAAACAGTAGTGAGCACAATGTTTTTGAAATGATCCCTCCCTAGACTGAACATCCAAATTGTGTACAACTAGGACATGTGCAGTCACCAGTTAGGTCACTGAAAAAATTCTGAAACAAAAAGGAACAATGGCACTGGAGACCAGCAAAACGCTGTCCAGAAAACAAAACTAAAAGTGACAACAGAATTTAAAAAAACATTTTTTTTAATGAGAACAAAAGGAAGACTGCAAGGATATGATGCTGCATCGTTAAATAAGCAGGTTAAATGATCAGGCTAAATGATCAGGCTAAATAAGCAGGTTAAATGATCAGGCTAAGTAATCAAGCTAAATAATCAGATAAAATGATCAGGCTAAATAATCAGGCTAAATAATCAGGCTAAATAATCAGGCTAAATAATCAAGCTAAATAATCAGATAAAATGATCAGGCTAAATAATCAGGCTAAATAATCAGGTTAAATAATCAGGTTAAATAATCAGGTTAAATAATCAGGCTAAATAATCAAGCTAAATAATCAGGCTAAATAATCAGG
>JAOYSI010006253.1:0-10705 GCA_025775065.1 Hiodon alosoides | reverse complement strand
GCTAAATAATCAGGCTAAATAATCAGGTTAAATAATCAGGTTAAATAATCAGGCTAAATAATCAAGCTAAATAATCAGATTAAATAATCAGGTTAAATAATCAGGTTAAATAATCTGGCTAGATAATCTGGTAAAATAATCAGGCTAAATAATCAGGTTAAAAAAGTAGGCTAAATAATCTGATATTTATAATCAGGTTAAAAAAACAGGCTAAACTGTCAGGCTAAATAATCAGCAACATTTAAAACTAAATACTGGAATTGCTGATTATTTTCTCCCCAATCAGGAAACGATTCACAATCGACCACAATTCCTGCTACCCCACATGGACAGGTGGACAGGTCAATAATTAATACAATCTTCCATCCACCAATCACTCTGCAAGCTTCACAACCCATATAAGATGTACTGTGTCAATTAAAAGAGAGGCCAGTTCCTCTTGACAGCACTGCCAGGCTGCAGGTGCTTAAGAAAACGAGCTGCTGGTTTACAACAGGCCCACCCCAGCTGAGGGAAGCCTTATGCTCCCGGTCACATTTGGCAAAGGATTTGAGCTGGATTCAAACCTGTGATATCCAGATGATAGGATCAGCCACATTTTAAAACCAATGTAGCTGTGCCTATGAGGGCCACCCCATGAACATGTGTATATATTCAAATGAAGGACCTTTGTAGATTAAACTGCTAAGAGCATTTTACACACGTATGAATGCTGTCTCCAATTTTTCAGGTATTTATATAATATATATATATTTTTTTTTTAAATACCCAATATCTTTGAATAAGGGCTAGTCTTAGAAATGAATAATAGTATTTTTTCTCTGTCATATAAATGTTCTTCAAGTACTATCGGATGAAATTCCTGGAAAAAAAATTATTACAAGCATTTGCTTTTATAAGCTTGCAAAACAAGTATACTACAGAAATGTTTTAAGCATAAATGTGTAGAGCATGTCAAAGAAATGTGTCGAACATGACACAGACCGTTTCAGTTCTTTTTTGCATACTTTGGGTTCTCCAAAAAAAAAAAAAAACGTAATCAGAAGGCACTGTTACGGCTCCTGTCACGTGAAACAGACAAAGAGAGTTAATATAACTAGTTATAACTAGAGGCATGACAAAAAAAGTAACAAGGAGACCGCAATTTTCTCAAAACAGCACCGGAACATAGAAGACCCTCTTTATAAAGGCTTTTTGTGGCTAATGATTGTGATGTAACACAATAAATAAATAGTGTGTTACTTATGCATTTTGTGCAGGAGTCTCCAACACTCCCTCCAGCAGGCTTTAAAACTAACTTAATTTTCTGAAGTAGTAGAGCACCGAAAATAATAAGACAAAGCATTGACATAGTCGCAGAAAAGGTTGAGAGACACACACTGCACATAGGGAGGAAAACTATAATGTAAATGTCTAGGTTCACATTAAGTCTTAAAACTGTTTATTTGCTTTTAATGTCAACCCCCTGGGCTAAACCAAAGTGTGCTCTTTATCAAGACTTTCCTCTGAATGTTGTATTGAGGAATTTTCCTCTGACTTCAATGGTGAGGCCTTTCCCTCTGACTACAATGGTGAGGCCTTTCCCTCTGACTACAATGGTGAGGCCTTTTCCTCTGACTACAGTGGTGAGGCCTTTTCCTCTGACTGCAATGGTGAGGCCTTTTCCTCTGACTTCAATGGTGAGGCCTTTTCCTCTGACTACAGTGGTGAGGCCTTTTCCTCTGACTTCAATGGTGAGGCCTTTTCCTCTGACTTCAATGGTGAGGCCTTTCCCTCTGACTACAATCGTGAGGCCTTTTCCTCTGACTTCAATGGTGAGGCCTTTTCCTCTGACTTCAATGGTGAGGCCTTTTCCTCTGACTACAGTGGTGAGGCCTTTTCCTCTGACTGCAATGGTGAGGCTTTTTCCTCTGGCTACAATGGGTAGGCCTTTCCTCTGACTACAATGGTGAGGCCTTTCCCTCTGACTACAATGGTGAGGCCTTTTCCTCTGACTTCAATGGTGAGGCCTTTTCCTCTGACTACAATGGTGAGGCCTTTCCTCTGACTTCAATGGTGAGGCCTTTTCCTCTGACTGCTATTAGATCATGTGAGTCATTGGACCCATGAACCTCCTGCCCCTGAAATACTGTTGTCTTTCGACATGATTGCTGTCCACATTTCTAAATCACTGCCAGTGGCTCCAGAATGCAGCCTGGTGATAAAAGCTCATTGGATTAATGGCTGATTCCGAAGGGTCTCGGAAGGTAGCTGTCCACCTAAGTGTGGATCACCTCTGAGGATGCATTGCGCCGGTGAGGCAAGCTCAACAGTGCTCCCCTGAGCTAAATCCCTGATTCTTCAGAGCGTTTGTGAATTAGGAGGTCGTCTCACAACCATCCCGCCGCGACTTATCTCCTTATCGTTCTTTTATGGAACTGGCCGCATTCCGCAGCTGATAGCGGCTAGGCTTTTCACACGAATGCCAGAGTGAACCCGGAGGATTGCTGAAGACCGACTGGATTTGTGGAGATATCTGTCACATATAGCCTGGAATGACGTGAGCTGGCATGCTGGCAGTAGTTCAGGATCAAATAAGAGGATTCAGAGCCTTTTGTTGGCACGGCCCTTATTATGGATGGATAAAAAAGAGGTGTTTTGGCAGCGAATGAAACGAGCCGTATGGATGCAACAAAGGCTGCCGTATGGGAATAATGAGGCACATTGTCAGCGCAGTTGGAATGGGACCCATAAACGGCAGATCATCAGCGCGGTTAGCTGCTTTACTCCAGACAGTGCTCCTCTCTCTGTTCTTCTCTGAGCCCTAGGTTATGCGATATCACCCTCTGAGCTTATTTAAGCACTCTTCTCCACACTCATACAATATCACCCAAAATGAAAGATTCTCCAACGGTACAAACTTAACAGCATTGTATGCTGTAGGTAGTAGTGGGCTCACCAGATTTGGAATTAGTTGAAATTAGTCAGACCAGGGTGCAGGAGGGTTCCGCCCCACACTTCATGCAGCATCAGTGCAGAATATAAACTGAACATGCCTCTGTCCCCTCGATGTCCCAGACGGATCTTCAGTGATGGATATCTCTCATGGTAGACCATCCTGCAAGCCTCTCAGAAGGCCTGGGATGAAAGCAGTCAGAGACAAGAAGTCTCCTTATGGTTTATAGCAGTGCCCTCCTAGTGGTAACAGCGGGAACTTACAGGTAACTGCTGTCACTGACTTCCAACACATCCGGTATATCTGCGCCTCCCCTATTCCTTCTCTTCACCTCACCTCACCTCACCTCACCTCACTTCACCCTTTCCTCTTCGTTCCACAAAGTACCCCTCCTCTGCATCGCCACCCACAACAGTCACACATGCTAAAACAATCACCATCAATTTTCCCTCCTCGCTTCGACTGGGTCTTGTTTTGCAAAAGCACATGGGCTCACTCGGGACTCTGGGAGGGAACCTGGAAAACAGGGACTTGATCTGAGGAAGTAACCCGGCCGCTTATGCAAAGGGGTGTACTGGGGTTCTTACCCACGTGCAAAGTGCATTCACGTGAGACTGTGGAGGCTTCACAGGCATCTATTGAAAACCTCTTCCCACCCGGTACTGTGTGGGACATGTTGGACTCGGGTGCAACGGGCCTTCACCATAACGTGGCCCGAGCGGGTGCGTTAGACTCCCTCAGGTGCTCGTTCCCATCCCTGCTTAATTAACATCAGCTGCAAAAACCCAGTGACTCATTGTGCGTTGGCGGCAAGCCAAGCTCAACATCGTTCGCTGATGAATGGCTTTTACACAATGAGACTCTTAGGGAAGGATTTTGGAATTAATCACAGACTGGTCATTCTGTTTCAAGAAGCCGTGCCCCCAAAATTTGCATTGTTTCTTAAAAAGACACGCAAACGATTTCTGTTTATTGTCTTTTGAAGAAGTTCCACCATTCAGTAATGCGGTTTGGTTTTTCGGAAGTGGAACCAGTTACTAACTATTAAACTTATATAAAGGTGTACAAAGTGGTCCATGTATGTACTGCACTGTTGGCCATGGACTGTTTACTCAGGTGACAACATCCTTTCTGTTTTTATGGGAAAAATGCCTTAAAAGGATTGATACTAATCTGACAAGTAGAATAACATTGTGGTTTGGAGCGCCCTGTCTCTCACAGTGGAGAAAGCGTCGCGGGTCGAGATGACCACGTTAGTGCCCCACTGTAGCCTCAGCACTGGCTTTACAAACACTGCAAGATTTCCCTGGACGTCCTGCAACGTTGCTGACATGGTCTCAGAAGGCACGTTCCATTTTGAGCTCATGAGGGCAGGGAGGTTCACCTCCCCGGGCTTAAGAAACACGCTCACTCTGGGGACTCCTCGAACAGGGCTCATGTTGCAAGTGCGGGACTCTGAGGGCATTCATTCTAACTCAGTTAAAATAAAACAAACATAAAACACTATAAGAACAATGCTATAAGAAATAAAGCGTGTATTGCACAGACGTGTTATTCAGAAATCCAGGGGGGGAACGCGAAGACAAAGGATTGTTATTTCGTTCTTTGTTTCAACTGTGGGACCCACACACCATGGTTATATCCTGCTTTTCACAGTCGGATTCCATTGCGCTGCACAACGAAATTGGCCCCAACGGCAGCCGAACTGAACGCACATTTAGGCTTGTTACTAAATGAGGCTTTATTGGAGACTAGTAAACTCTTTGTGAGACCATGCAACGCTACGTGAAAACCGTGCAGGAAATGGCCTCTCAGTTGAAAAATGCGTGGTTCACGATTCCAGGGAGGGCTAACACAAGCACAAAAACCGCATGGGCACTCATGGCCTTTACATATACTGGGTCAAATCCCATTTGGCGGCGATTTGGCATACCAGGGCAAGGAAAGGTCGGAAAACGGTCATTTTAGTTTCAAAAACTTTAATATTCACATCACCGTTTCTCATTTGACCCGTTTTGACTTGCGGGTTCAAAGGTTTCATCATTAAGGATTTTTGACTTTTTCATTGTTTGTTATAAGTGAAACTAAGGTTCCCTTAGGCCATGAAACCCTGAAAATAATCAAGTGGGGTAAAAAAACAGGGAACAAACACACACCAGCTTCTCAGAGGCCATGCCTATGTAGTTTTTAATCCAGTTTGAGTTTAACCCCCCCCCCCCCAGTTGTATTGTTATACGTGTTCAGAGAAAGGTCAAGGTGGGGAATGGGGGATTACAACAAAACTGTTCTTCTCTGTACCTGTGCTTTGTCAGTTTATGTTCCTGTATGGAACCTTTCACCTAGCTGTATGCTTGACGCACACCATGTCCGGCCAAACAGTGACTACCCGTTGGCTTAACAACGCAGAAGAAAAAAGAAAGGAAAAAAAAACACGTGTGCTCATAAAATCACTTTTGGAATTTAAATAAATCAGCTTAAACAGTACCTGCTGTGGAAGACAGACTGAACAAATCATCGTTATCCTTTAAGACCAACAGATCTTGTGGTTATAGTCGTCCAACGGCTGCAAGTTATTCTGTGAGATTTGAGCGACTCCTCTATTAGGTTTGTATTATTGCCCTCGCCGCGCTTGATTGGTCGCTCACGACGGAGGAGGCCTGCAGCTCGAATTAAAACAGTGTGCTTGGCAGCCATCTTTCCTGTTTTCAAATTTTTCATTGATTAATAAGATTTCAGTTCAGAGCCCGTGGCAGCTGGAGGGATCTGCTGAAGTGCTACATGTTCTTAGGTTCAGCTTAAGGATGATTCCCACCGTTGTGAGAATGTAATGTTGTGTGTTCGCTGTTTGGCCATGTGTTTGGTGAGACATTGCTGTGGCAACCGAAGGATAAAGGTTTCCATTTCTGGTCCTTTCGAGGTTCGATCATTGTTCAGGAATTGAAGTTGAATTACAGTTCACCCTGGGTCATGCCAGATAAAAGTGTTACAATATTTGATTCAAGCAAAGTTAGTATGAATGTATGCATTGCACACTATGAGTTTGCGCAGGGCAACTTTTGCCCACCGGTGTACATCTACAAGGCCATGGGCATGATGAAAGTGTTTCCAACACGGACCCCAGTCCTGTCATTGAATAACTCGTGTCCAAGGTTCTACCAGAACTAGAACTTCCACACACCTTTTCGGTCAATTCTCCCGTTTGATTGAACCTCTCTATAAAGACCATATAAAGGATGGTTTGTAGCTATAATTGGAAAAGAAGCGTGGATTTCAGCCAGGAGGGCAGGTCTGGAACGTTCCGCTGTATGAAATTCAAAAGAAATGAAGCTTGAGCAAATGTGAGCTTGACCAGAGTAGATCAGACCAGCAGGTCTGTAAACCATGCCCGATATGTTACCCAGCTTTGACACAACCCGGCCCTTACCAATGTGCATTGATAGACTAGGCTCTTCAGCTGTAAAAGTTGTTTTCTACACGTGGTTGCCATTTCCTTGCCATTGTCATCTTTAAAACCCCATACAACAAATAGCTAAATGTGGGCCATTAAGGTATGTCTGGCCATACACAAAAGCTCATATGCATTGAATACAAATGCCTGTGAGTTTCTGCAGGCCGAGGGTGAGACTGGCTAAGCGCCCTCCTCATCTTGAAGTGCCGTCAGTGGCGGGGCTGGAGGCCAGCGCTGTCTGATTAAAAAACGCTGCTGCTGGCACACCTAGCCGGGCAGGTTTGGGGGGTGGCTATTGTTACGTAGGCGCACCACCTGCTGCTCCTTTCCATCTCTCGCCAAAAACGTGCAGCAGGCGCCGGCGGCCTCCTTGATCTGGGGGGTTTCCGTGGAAACTATGCCCGCTGTGAGGGGAGCAAAGGGTTTTGGTGGGGGGGTTGGGGGTTATGGGGTGAACCAAGCAAAGGATGCTAAACAAATGAATCACCATTAACGATAACGCACATACATAGCTAGGCTGAAATGATTACGGTCTCAGCTGCAGGTGAGGGAAACTTTTCCCCCCAGGAAGCTGATCTCATCAAAAGCCCTTCAGTTCTGCCTACATCCTGAATTCTGCCTGAATGGGGATAAACTCCTCATACAGAACAGACAGAAGAAAACACAGCAGGATTTTGATGTTAAAATCCTCTGTTGTGTTTCTCAGTTGCCTCGGCTCTTGATTAGATGGATAGATACACTTCGGCAGGACAGGCTCTTTGGCGCTCACAGTCAGCTTCAATATTCAGTATTACCCAGTGTCCTCCCCCAAAATACAGTGTTTTTTTAAGTTAGCAGCATTCTGCATACAGCGTTCTGGGAGTGGCTTAAACTGTGAACTCTCCATGAAAGGAATTATGGCATCCAAAATTCATCAACTAATTTTTCAAAACAACGTTTCACAAATGAGTGTTTAGCATAAGTCGTCCTCTCCTGGTTCAGTCGTGTCAGCCGGACATTTTGGGTCTCCTTCAGAAAAAACCTAGCAGCAGAGGCATCCCTATGAACACCTCGGGGGACGGAATTTCACCATCGTCCCCTGGCTTGGACTTTGCAGGCCGAGTTCCCTTTCTGGCCACCCTGGTGCGGCGGTAACGGGCGTGGGGCGCGAGGCGTGATTAGAGGGATTTAGCGGTGGGAGACGAGCGGGCCCAATCTTGTGTTCGCAATCATGTGTTTTTTTCTCGCTCTCCTTTTCCAGGTCGATGAGGATTAGCCGGCCCTGAATCAGGCAGGGGTGAGGCCGCCTTTGCCACCGGCAGGTGCATGGAGGACCCTCGAGTCGGGCAGCTGCAGGTTCCACGCTGGGCCCAATAACGTGCCCTTGTTTCCTGCCTCTTGAAGTTCCCCGCTTCAACACCCCCGGCACTCCCATTTTGGTTTATTGTCAGCTCTTCAAAACAACCCACTCGCTGAAATTTTTTTTTTTGTCATTCCCTCAATGGGAAAACCCAATATCAGTATCGCCAAAACAATAGTGCATCACAATTATGCCTTCAGCTAATGTGACCTGCAAAGCTTTTGGCATTACTAATTCTCAATTTGCAGAGGGTTTGTACAAAGAAAGGATTCTTTTACTATTCTGTGTCAGTCTCTCTTATTTTACGGACCCCCCACCCCCCCTTCCAATTTTAGAAGACAGTAAATGGAGGGGCAAGCTGCAATGAGCACATCTGTGGTTTTGATTAATGCCATGGAGCCTTTCCAACCAATGGTTGGTGAGGACCGCGATTGCCCACCTGCAACCCAGCACCTGGCACAACGTTTGGCAATGGCACTGGTTCTGCTGAAACCGCTGGCCCCTCATCTGCAACAGAGGGGAGAAGAAAATCATTAAACGCCCTCCAGGCAAAATTCACCGGGATTGGATCCCAGTGGGTTTTTTTTTTTTTTTTCCGTCTTTCCTGCAGTGTCTATTTCAAGCATCACTTTAAAAGTCCTCTGTTTTTATGGATTCTTGCTAAGCACCTTTTCCAGTACTTTACAAGTCCACACAGAGGAATGTGAGCCAGGGACACACACACCACTGATGGCTGTAAGACAGGCTGATTTCAATCAGTCATTTTTGCAACATACCCACAGCTGCTCGAATTCTAATTGCAGAGCATAATTTTAACCAGGAAATTCACAGTTGGAAACAAAGATGATAGGTGTACGGGCACTGCGAATTGACTTTGCTTCTCGGGCAGACCGTTTTAGAGGAAACTTGGTGCCCTTGTCACAGGTTCAAATCATCAAATGATCCGTGTTTTGTGTTTTTATACCTGTGGCCATAATAGCCATAATTATTGGCCAGGGCTGTACAGCATTTTTATATATGGCAGCAACACTGCCTGTGTTAAATCCACTCCACGCAATCATTGTTTACATGGATTGCAATAGTCTCACATGAACATATACACTGACGGAGTTGACTGAACAATGGAGTAACCGGCACAGAAACCCAAGAGGCCCTAATTTTTACGTTATTGCTGGTACCGCGAGACGGTTTCCAGCCAGCAAAAAAATGCATGAATAAATCTTCGGGGTCTCTGTCACTGTGACTTAAACCAGAGGAATCTGAACAGGGGGTTACAGCAACAGAGGTGACAAATGGGAATTATGACTGCAACAATATAGTGAAAGAACTGATGGTGTCCGGATACAGAAGAGCTGGCCCTAACTTTCAAACCGAGGTTTTCAGTATTTTTATTATATTCAGAATTTGAACACTTTTCAGGGGAGCAACAGTTGATTCTTTGAGTTCCCCATTCAGTAAGATATGTGAGGGTGAGAGAAGGTGACGGCACCAGGACGTATTGGTCTGCCCCCGTTAAGGGCAGTGCTTGCTGAATAGGGGAGACATTAAGGCTGCTGAAAATAAGACCAGGGGAACACAAATGTACTATAAGTCAGAATTCCCAATAGCCAGACAAGTCAGAATTCCCAATAGCCAGACAAGTCAAAATTCCCAATAGCCAGACATTTCTAAAAAGAGACTCAACCAGGGGCAAGCCTAAGGTGTATGGGTTAAGAAAAGGTAACCATGGCCAAACGTGTGGCTTGACCACTAAAGGGGCTTGATTAGGGTCAGGGTTCCAGGACACAAACGATTCGGAGGCAAGGTAGAGGTTCAAATTTAAATGTATTTCAAATATAAGTAATCCAACAAAAATGTCTCCGTGCCAGCATCAACTGCTAACTTTTAGAACTCTTCAACAAAACAGAACAAACTCAAAGCAGATCAGGAGCACAAACTGCAACCAAAACTACAGGGAATTTAGAAAATAAACTACGTTCAGTCTGGCAGCGCGCATCGGGTACTTTTTCTCCTTCTGGAATGAATGAGGACTTCGAAGTCACATCTTAATCTGAATGTAAACAAAGAAAGAACGTGTATGACGTAGACTGATTAAACAATTGGTTGCAGCAAATTATACAAATAACCATTATAAAAACACCTGTGATCATGCGTGAACTTGCACTCTCGGCTGGAACCAAAGTGCTCGTGCCAAATAAAATACATTAAAAGGACTGAGTGTGGACAAACTGTCTTTAAATTGGAAATGAATGATGATGAGTGTGTGCTAACGGGGCATGCGGGCCTTCCCCAAGCTGAATGACCAAACCAGAGCCTAAAACACTCATAAATACACTCATCAGAGGATGTGAGGAATACGGTAAAATGTCTTTGTATGGATGAACATCTCTTAGAGTTATTGATTGGCTCTCTAATAAACCAAACATATATACTTTTTGCCCATAATCAATTTTACAAGGGCAGCATTAAGATTTCTGCAATAGCCCTACTACTGATGCAGTGTCCATACTTGTTAAAAATGTACAATTAAAAATCATTATAATTAAATACAAAATAATTGTATACACATCATAAACAAAAATGCAATTGTAAGTACAATAAAACAATAATTCTCTTTTGAGTGCGGTTTTCACAATCACGACAAAATGTATTTCTTGTGAAGTAACACATGATGCTTCAAATTAACTGTAAATTACATTCAATGACAACCATTTCCAGGAGTTGCCTAGAAAGGGCCCATGGCTATTGGCTCCTGGTTCTGGAGTTCTGGAGAGGACAAAAGACGTTCTAGTGGAAGCTCCGCCAAGCTCCTCCCACTGCTCCATACCCAACCAAGAATAGTGTCTAAGTGTCTTTGACCTTTCCTGTCAATTAAAATGCAGAGCTAGCCCAGACAGTCTGACCTAGGGAGCGGGGGGGGGGGGGGGGGGGGGGGGGGGGGGGGGGGGGGGGGGGGGGGGGGGGGGGGGGGGGGGGGGGGGGG
>JAOYSI010006252.1:0-12984 GCA_025775065.1 Hiodon alosoides | reverse complement strand
CCCCCCCCCCCCCCCCCCCCCCCCCCCCCCCCCCCCCCCCCCCCCCCCCCCCCCCCCCCCCCCCCCCCCCCCGCACGGTCTGTGGTCGTGTGTGTTGTTTTAGGGGTTTTCCCCTTTTTTAATCCCCCCGGTGTTAGGCTTGCCATATGGACAGTGTGCATATGCCTCTTGTTTTGGTCAGGAAAGACGTTTTCTCCCGCTCTGTGAAGAAGCTCCAGGATCAGGCCAAAGCAATTTCATTAGCAGGCGTTTATGAGTCCTGCAATCCATGTTAACGGTCGACAAGTTCAACGGGGAGCAGCTTCCTCGCGTCTCACGTTAACGGCTAAGAGTGACGGCGTTTTATTTGAAGCTAAGCAACAAAAGAAAAGGCACAGAAAACCCTGACATTCAATGCTCAAGGACCAGTACACTCGAACACCAATGGAAGTACAATGGTTTGAACAATTTAGATATATATATGTATATATATAGCCAGTCAAAAGTTTGAGTACACCTGCTTGAAACCCGGTTCTCATTATTATCTATGTTTTAACCTTTTAAACATATCTATGAACACTTAATATTTAATTCAATGATATGTGTACTTATGTAAGCTGGTAATCATTTGAGAATTGCATTCAAACCAACTTTTATACATTTATGATTAAAATCAAGTCATTGCTGAAAGTCATTTTCAAGTATTTACAGAAACTTATATGACAGTGTACTCCTGTACTCTTTATCAGTACTGTATATACATGGCCATATGTATATATTACACACACTCACACACACTTTTCCCAAGTTTTCCAGAGAGAACTGTTCTTGGCCTGGTTGTTCTCACCTTGGCATTGCAAAGAGTTGTGGTTGTAAACGGGTCTTTGTTGACCAGACCTTTACGTTTTTATCTGCACTACGGCTGTCCAGGCGCGTTTTATTTTTTTCCGGGATTTGAATCTAAAGCAAACCTTTGCCCTACATTTCTCATTATATCCTTGGTTATGGTTTCCCTCCTTTCCAAAGCACTCAGCTGTGCTGGCAAGGACTTCGTTCTTGAGTGGTTCAGGCTCCTGTGGGACAAAATTAAAGCTATAATATCCTTTCAGCGCATTTGTGTAACGTCAGGCCAGGATAACATAAACAGATGGCATTGAATGAAACTCGGACCCGTGGGTGATAATTTGTTAAATATCGCAGAAATAGAATAAAGGTGAACAGTAAGAGGAATATGAGATTAACAGCTACAATAAACCTACATTAAAAGTAGAAAATGACTTGGGTCACTAACATTGACTTCAGGTGCAACAAGTATCCTGCATGCAGGAATATATAAAATATCAAAATTAAGTTGACACGTAAGCTCCATTCACAGAGGTCAGCATCCTTCTGTTTCTGATTTTATTCCATGTATGAGTATATATTAAGTGATGTTGCAACAAATTTTTGTTGTTGCTAAATGCAATTTATTACTCCTAAAAACATGCATCACTTCCCCTTTGCTCTGAGGTTATATTTCAGTGCGATGACTCCAGGAAGCCTACATGTGACATTTTGTTAAATCTTAACATGAGTGCAGAATCCGCTAGATTTTGTTCTCTCGCACCCCTTAAACAGCCCAACAGAAGTAGACATTAGACGCAGTTCGAGCTCAGTTGCTAGCTGAGCACTACACTTTAAACTAGCAAGCCCTTTCGACCATGGAGGAACGATAGTTCCCCCCCCTCCTTGGGACCTTGGAATGTCCTCACATACTTTTGTTTAACCTGCGAGAAACGTCACGACACATGAATGAAATGGATGACCGATGGTTGTGAGATAATCTTTGGGGTAATCTCTACTCCGTTAATAGCGATTTCCTATGAAACTGAATTTGTCCGGCAAAGCGCCCCCTCCTGTAGCTTGGTGGAGTGCCAACAAGCGGAGTGGGGTTTGAGCATCTCAGCAGAGTAGGGGGGGTATTAAAATTGTGAATGCATTTGAAATAGCCTCATTGTTAGAAACCTGAGTTTAAATACGCACAAGCGATGTGGTATGCTTGCTGTTCATGGTGAATGGCAGTGGGCATACCAGGGTTATAATAGGTTTGATTTTTAATAGGACAGCAAGCCGGAAATTGTCAAACCACATGCTTCATTTAAAAGAAATAGGAAACAAACTTTAAGAACAAAAAAAAAAAAAGCACTCAGTAAATCTGGATTATATGCTAAAATAACCAAAAATAGCATTTTTTGGGGCGGATCCAGATTATTTTCAAGAGATTTGATTGATGATTGACATCACTAAGAGCCAGTGAAAATTGGGGGGGCACACGGGGGTGGACAATCAGATCACAAGGGGGGCGAGTGCCCACCGTGCACCCACGGAAGATCTGCGCCTGGTCAGCGTTCCGCCAAACGCACTTCTGAGATAATAACCCTGTGATTTTATTTCCCCCCAGTACCCAGCCGCCCTGATGAACCTCGGAGCCATCCTGCACCTCAACGGAAAACTCCAGGAGGCGGAGTCAAATTACCTCCGGGCGCTGCAGCTGAAACCGGACGACGTCATCACCCAGTCCAACCTGCGCAAGCTGTGGAACATCATGGAGAAGCAAGGCCTGAAGACCCGGGGCCCGTGACGCTCAGCTTAACCGCCCGGGACCCAGACCGGTTCAGATCGCTCTCTCGGCACCCTGAACCGTACAAAAGGACCAGGAGATTCCTCAGACATGGGCTACACGACAAGAGGTCGCAAACTGCCTGTCGGAGGCTTAACTTAGTTCTGTAGGACTAGTTCAGTTATGCCCTAACAAGATTCACTAGCTGTGTGTTTATACTGGGGCATTTAACTTGGAGTGGGCCATAGCTACATACTTGAAGCCCGGTGGAAAAACTGGACTAAACTAAACTTTTCTTTAGTAAATAATGCATAGAAGTTAATATTGAGCATTGTGTATGGGATGGAGGAAATTTAATTACTTTTTTTTTTTAATAGACAGTGCTTAATAGAGCAAATAACTAAATCAAAAGGGATTAATCTCCAGCGTCACTGCAGTATAAGTGGTACTAGCTACCTCTAACATTTAAAAAAAAAAGATATATTTAAAGGCAAGAAATTATGATAACAAGAATAGCTGTGTAGATCAACGGATTTTATGAACGGATACATAGTAGTTAAGCCAACCTTTAAAATGAAATTTGTCCTGCAAGAAGAAAACGAGAAAAAGTTGAGATCTTACCGGTCTATTGAACAGAGCAGTTTAATGTGCGAGCTCGAATTCGCCTTATTTTATCGTATGTAAAGGTCACGGATGGAACAGGGCTTAAGTGTTCTGTTTGCTCGTTGCTTTTGCTACCTGGATCACACTGTGGTTTCATGGCTGGGTTTCATGTACTTTAAGCAAAGTAATACCATATGAAAGGGAGTAGCATTAAATCTACCCGTGGTATTGAATCAAATTGATTAACTTGAAGAAAATGGCTGAAAGTTTTGAATACAAAACACTGCAAGGCGCACCCTCCGTTGTTCGTTTCACGGATTTGATTCGGTAGCACGGTAAACGTAGGCGTGATTGTGTCCAAAGCCACGATTTATACAAATTCTTCTAACCAAAATAGATGTACAGATGTTGCACTCTAACAATGCACAACCATAGTGGTATTTTTTTTGTCTGTGAGGACGCATTTACATGTCTTTGCTTACTTTGTTAATGTTTAAAATGTGTACAATTTTTACATTTTGTTTTTTTGTGTAAACGTTAATATATTAAACTGCTGCATTACACGGTAGGCGAAAGACCAAGCTAACGAGGGAAGCTCGCGTGAAAGACTGTGGGGTAAACTTATCACGATCTTTTTGTTAGCCAGTCTCCATTTTTGTATATAATATTTTGTTAGAGTATAAGGAATAGATAGGATTTGGTAACATTAAGGGAGGGGGGGGGTACTCTTTATTAACTGTGCCGCTGCTCTGCAGTTTGAGTATCAGAAATGATCTCCACCGTCACGAAGCTATTACATGAAGGGCAACGATGCAGTATTTGTGGGATTTTTTTCTTTTCTTTTTTGTCATATTTTGGTCGTTTAACTTATTGCTTTATGATTTTTTCCCTTTTATTTTTGAGCTAGTAAACCAGCTGGCACTGTGTCGTATTTTGCAATGTTGTAACGCAGAGAAGAATTTCTAACATTTTGCTTTCGTAGATTCTGATGAATCGTCCACTCTCATTTATTCTCTAAATGGAATTGCGTTCATGTCAAATTATGCTGTTTAAAGTTTTATACGAATGACGACCAAAGTCAGCGGGAGACGTTTATGTAGACATTGGGGACACTGAAGAGTTGCTATCAGTTTCATTTTCCATTAGCAAAAAGTCAAGTTAAAATATTAAAAACACAGATTTGGATAAATCTAAAATATTCATTTTCATTTATTGTGAAGGAAGGTCTCGTTTGAATTCAAAAAGTTTGGTTTGTGAGAAGTAATTCTGAATCGACAATGTCTAGATTTTCATTTATTATTCGTCTGTTTAAAAAAAATGTTTTTATCATCTCTGACATCTTCATAACTTTAATATAAAATAAGATTCCCGGATATTCATTTCCATTTCCTGTGATCAGGAGCCGCTGTTGAGCTTGCGTACCGTGAGGAATCACTGTCTCTCCTTCAGGAGTTCATGTACCGTACTGTAAGCCGGCGTCACAATGACAGATTTACTTTCGGCTCCGAGCCACGTAGCGTGCCCCATTTTCGGTCAGTTCAACACAAAGCGTAACCTCAGTCGTCTGCGTTCTGCGCAGCACAGCAGGTACATGGGTCATGCTTGGCAGTTGGGGTGGGTCCAGCTGTGTGGACCATCTGTCGTTTTAAAGCAACAATTGCCAATCTGTCAGAATGCTTGGCCACCACAGTGGAATACATGCACGCGAAGTTCTGCTCGCGATTTACGTATTCTTTGTATGTTTTTCATTTTATTTTAAAGGTTCATAAATGTAGAAGGAATTACGCGTCTCTGCTCAGGGATTTCAAAGGGTGGGTCATAGCAGAACCGTGCTCATGGAGCGCGCGGAGAGTTTACTAAATTAAAAGTTTTATTTTTTTGAAAACGGTTGTATTTGTATAAATTATGAAGATTTGTAGCCTTTCCTTTAAAAAAAATAAATATTAAAAGCAGATTATTTGCCAGGGTAGGCTCCCAAATGTTGCTTTTTCCACAATAAAGTAATAGTAACAAGCTTTGGAGTCCAGAGTACTCATTTTAATAAGATGTGATTCACACATTTTCTTTTTTGAACGTGTTTATATAGTCTACTGACCCTTGAAGTCCCACTTACTGACGATCAAATGCATAAACAAATAAAAACAGAACTGACCATGAGAGTATCCTTGGATAGGTCACCCTTACAACTTGGATCTCGGCTTTTGGAATGGCCACAGATTCCAGGTCTCTGTCACACAACGGGTGATTTGTGGACATTATTACTCCAGCATGGCCTATGCACAAGCTTAATGCATGCAGGCTGCAGAGAAGACACCTCTCTCTGTCAGATTAATCCTTTGGGTGCTTGCACTCAGAGATGTGTATCTAGTGGAGTCAGTTTATGGTCAACAATTTGTGACATAACATTAGTGAATAAAAAGTGGAAATGTTACAGCTTGTCTGTTTGTACTAAAGGAACTGAATGATAAGTATTTGCCCATATAACAATTAGCCCAATATTTTTTATTGTCACTTCAAGCCCAGCTTTTCATCTCTCTACTTGTGGGGAGACTTTAAACATAGCCAATAGCCTCCAACCCCAAGACAGCAGACTTATTCCCCTCATACCTCTGTCCTTTTAAAGTCACTCAGGTGTGTCAGCGTGATTCAGGCAGGTCCCCACTGGATTGTGTGCACCTGGACTCTGTCTGATCAACATAACTGCACTCAGGCGTTTGCATCCATTACATTTTTATTTAGCTGAAGAGCCATGTCCAGCGGCAGTATTGGGATTTAATGGTGAACAGAACAATAATAACACATCCTTGTAAAACAAACAATGCAACTGCCAACACTGTTTTAAGAATCACATGACGTTCCCTAATTGCCAGCATTATCCAGAGAGAAAGGATTAAGTCTATGTGAAAGTCTTACACGGTTCCTTTTATGGTAATTGCAGGAGTTGAAAACGGTCAGACCAGGCTATGCATTATCCCATCCACTCTGCGTTCACATTTTTGTGAATTTGCAAAAGAAAACATATCCCTCATCCTTGATTCATTCAGCATGAAATGAGTTGGGGCAGATGTTGCATTTCTACACGTGAAAGTTCAATGGAATAACATTACAGTCAAAGTTAAAAAAGCGAAACCTTGCCTACCCTTATTTGAAGAGCACCATAGCTGCTTATATAAATAGGGTAATCCTTCTGAAGTAGCAGACGGAAACGTATGCTCTGGACCTATACTTAGAGGTTTTCCAGATCTCCAAAAAACTAAAAGGGAGATGGATTTCCTGTATGACTCTTAACACATAAAGTGTTTATGTACCCCTTGTAAATCTTTGACAATGACTGATAGCAAAAAAACAGAAGCCGAGAGAGAGAGATTGATTGATTGATTGATTGATTGAGATGATTAGCACAATTAGGCCAATTTAATTGAAAAGTGCTTAATAGGACTTGGAACTCCTGATGTATGCTTTGAGTGAAGTCTTTTAAAAGAGGCCAAGGCAACAACCACTTGATTACTGATTGAGAAGCTATACATTTAATTAAGTCTTAATTCAATTTTATCCTGCATCACAATTACTAAAAATAAATACAACCCCCCCTTTGTTTTTTGTAGTTTGTATCCAAAAGGTAGATCTACTGGGGTCAAATGTTGTCACAATCAAGCTAACAAAAGTAATTTCTAATATCTATATAAAGTCTGGTACTGTGCTTTATCAAAAATACAGTTTTACCAGCCATATTGAGGGTATCAAGTTTTTCGACTTCAAAGAGGCATTGATTCTTTTCAAGATGAGCTTCTAGGGGGGTTAAAATTCTATACAATTCTCTACAGTTGTAGAATTCTAAAAACCACTCTGTGCACCATGCACAGAATTTTAATATTATTTTCTATTCACCGAGACAAATATTGTGTACAATCTTCATTCCTGCTTCGCTATCAAAAACACAAAATCTGTTTCGAGAATTTGGCATCAGGTCACGACTTCCCCATGTCAAACACTCAAAGAAATACACAGCATCTGTCTTTGATTTCATGACCCACTTCATCACATTTGAGTATTGCCTGTTGAGCCTGCAATAAGCGAGCCCATCATTGCCTTATGAAAGCATTTTTCTCATAATGCCGATGAACGCCAAATCTGCCGGCCGCTATCGAGTAAATATCGTGTGGAATGCAGAAGCAACCTATCAAGGCTTTGATCTTCCCCGCTTCGCCTGACCGCTGGGAGTGAGCACGCCATCGGAGTCAGAGTGTGCATGACACGGGGAAAGCCATCCCCCCCGGACCTAATAGTTGCTGTTATTGTTTGACAGAAGAGTCAATGAGTTGATTATGCACAAATACTTGACTTTTACATCCCAGCGAATGCTAGACTTGACCTGCTCTGTTCACAGGCTCCCTATTATGGAGTTCTTTTTCCTCAGAGGAAATTAGGTTTTATTTCCCCTACTACGGGGCTGAGGGACAGCGGTGCTTTAGGGAGGCTCTTCTGCATACCTGCAGGATTTTGGGTCGTTTTGTAGTCCTGACATTTTTCTTTAGAGGAATACTCATGGAATAAAAAGCCAGTCACATTTTACTTGGTATAATGAATTTTCTATAACCAGTTTGCCTCAAAAGGCTGTACAGAGATTTTCCAGGGAAAAACATAAAAGATATAAAAACATGTAATTAATCAACATAGGGGAGAGATTTATCACCTGTAAAACCGTGGGAATCGAAGGTGACCGTTAACGGGGTAAGCCAGTAGAATCCCTACTGACATGTCTTAACATGTCACGTGTGAGGTAGTGCGCTGGTTCTCGGAAGAACTATGTGCAAAGGTCCCCAGCCGTGAGGAATAAAAAGATCCCCTGCCACCTGTGTCACAAACTCACTGGACCTACCGTGTGAAAATAGCGCATTAGTATTTTTTTTTCCTCTCCCCGTAATACAGAGTTACATTGCAACCGCGATAGGTTTGGTTCCAATAAAACCAAAATATGACTTTTGAAAATGACAGGATATGGACCATGCCGTCCCAATGCTTTCGTTTACAGGATTAACAACCCTGAATGGACGTCCATGCGTCCCTCTGTCCTGCGCTTCTCACTGATGTATGCACGTTCTCCAACATTAGCCGCCTGGAGGCTGCCGCTATCTAAACCACCCTATCCATCTACTGCATATGTGCCCTTTAGGCAGTGTGGTGTAAAGCGGGGATCTGGCAACCCCTCAATTTCTATTAACCCAAATGACTGCGAAATGCAAGCCCGCTCTTCTAACCCCCCCCCAGGCGCATATGTACTGTAGATATGCTAAATGTGTGTTGGCATTCAGTTTAACTCAAGAACAACTACGGCCAAGAGAGAAAGCCGTTTCCCCGAGTAAGAAATGAATAATCTCCCCTAACAGCCAACAACAACATATGTGCATTTGAATACTTAGAACATAGAAAAGAAAACACTGATAGAAACCAGGAAACTTTAACAAGACACGTCCAGCAAAAATAAATTGAGAAGATCGAAACCATGGTTACCCATGGGCAAGTTGAAAAAACAAAACTCCATACTTGGAAAACATGGAAAGCCTGAGGTTCACAAGCTCCATAGTGACAAAACTGTACCCGAGCATCCAGGACAAGACATCCTCGATACATGTAATTTGATGGAATAGAACAAAGACACTGTACATTTGTGCTGAACTCATGGTTAGATCATTGGTGACCCAATAACCAAGATTGCTTCAAAAGCATTTCCTTGCAGTTAGCAATAACGCTATATTGACCATAATAATGGCAGAATTGTTGAAGGTCTGAATGCAAAATTAATGGAATGCTAAAGATCACAATAATTTGGTCTTCTTTTATGAAATATTTCCAAAAGAACCCTCTGACTTTCCATCTACCATATGAACAGGGCTGATGATCTTCATACAATACAATGGGTTGTGCACACACCTACACATCAACTACTAGGTAACAGATATCCGCAGAGAAAGAAAAAATTTGCACACTGTGTCGGTGCCCCAGATCTTCAGTTGGAACATTTCAAGTTGCACCTCGTGCTACCCATCCCTGCAGACTCAGACTCTCGACGAACGCTTCGCCGTCCTGCTCTTTCACAACACACTACGCATGCTAATTTGCTGAAGGTGGCGCATTTTTTTACCGTATGTTAGGGGTCCCAACAGGACCGCTGGTACAGAACTTTCCTGTCATTATTTATGCTTTACACCATGGGTCACTGGTTGTGGTCCTCGGGGACACATTACAGCTGACTACCTGCCTCGAGCATCCAACGGAGTCATCCATAATGCATATCCAGGGCCCTGATTCCCCCACCAAGTCTAGACCTCAGTGTATTTTATTACACTGATGTATCAAGGCACAGGGCGAGGTGTATGGTTGGACCTTCGTACACTCAATGCTGCAGCTCGCTTTTACGGACCTGAACAGTGGAGTTGAGTGGACCCATGAACTGCAGTAGAAAACCATGCATACCAAAGTGCTAAAACAGCAGAGCTTGCTTTGATAGAACACACATGGATCTATATGTGTTCTATGGCCACAAAAGGACACATTTGATAGGCTGGGGGTAAGGTTTCTTTCCGGGAGCCTGGCTTTAAAAGGTTTCCAAAAATGTATTATTTGACTGGACTAAATATTTGAAGCTTTTTTTGATGAAAGAAAAAGTCTCCTTACAGAGGTGATGATCTGACAGCGAACTAAACTTCACACACCTCCTATATCTCCAATATAAAAATACAGTATCTTAGTTTGTCATTTCAACTTAACGCAGAGGATCGAAACCTATAATCGGAGTACTTAGGACTTCAAATTTAAAATCTCATTAAAACTGTAAAGCTCCCAGGGACATGTGCTCAGACCCGTGTTGGAGAAAATCATATCAATGTGGACCATAATGCACCTCGGCTTTAGAGCGTACAGTGGAACATTGTCAGCGGTGTTCCGCTGGATCCTTAGCAAACTTCTTGCACGGTACGACAGAAACCTGGGCACACACGTGTGTCAGTCAGTAACATTTGACCCACAGTGAGCTCAGAGGAAGGCTCTGCATGCTGCTTAATCAGGTATACATCTGCGCTCAGCATGAGCAATACAACAATGACGTATTAGTCCTTTCATGCTCAACTCTGACCAAGCCCTGTAATCACTTACCAGGACACGCAGGCCCGTATTGAAGTATTTGGAGGCCCAGGTCTCATACAATACCAACACAATCATCAATCATGTCATTCGAATATGCATTGTACAGCGTTACCACTCGCACCACAGTAGCTTATGGCATGCAAAATAGTATGGTAGTCGGCACTACCATTAGCTCTCATTACCGACCGCATCGTTTCGAATTAAATCAACGCCAGTTGTAGTCGACTGGACCACGTTATCAGGCAGCGCAGCATATGACATTAGACAAAAACATAGTGTAGTCGGCGCTACACTAATCGTGTGGTCTACCGTATTCGAGCTACTCTCAAGCCTCCTAATATTACAAAGTATAAAAACACATTTGACTTACCATTGGTAGATTTTATGCTTTCTTGCCTTCAAACTTGAGAATTCCATAGTAATGTCTGTCCAGTTGGCGAAGCAGGTCATGTTCAATCGACATGGGACTTGATTGAGTCTCTGTTGCCCCGCAGTGGACATAAGCCGGTGCTTAAATTATTATATATTAAATAAATGTCGTTATTCTGGCAATTAAGGGGGCCCATGTGTGATCTCACCGCCTCAGTTATCGGACCCCAACATGCCGTATCAGAACTAGCAATAGAGTTACCTGTTATCTATAAGTTTCTCCCGCCTTTAGTTCGCAGTTCAATGGCTCGCTCTCATTTTTCTCATCTGCTGCTGCGCACTCAGCGTTAACCAACTCGCCGCTCTCTGTTTGCGGCTCACTTTCCTCACTTTCATTCTTCTGACAATGACTTTTAAATAATGTAGTTCGTTTTGGTGTACTATCTATAACCTCCTCGGCTTTAGCTAGTTTGAGTTTAGTGATTCTCGTATTTCCGTAACGTGTTTGCTGCTAGCTACTCAGCTTAGTTTATTTTAGTTGAACGCCAGTGGGTTTAGCAAGCATAAGATTTTTTTTATTGCGTCAAATAACTATGGCATGCTAAAAGGACACAACATAAATGAATAAAAAAGCTAATTGTTTTGTTTAATGCTTTTTTAAAATTAGCCAACCGTCATCAGCTTGACTTTACAGGGAAGGCGGAGCCCTGGGCTTAGCCCATTGGGTAAACACGGCCCTTAGGACAGGCGGTGCTTTCTGGTTAAAATGTCAAGGGTGCAGTATATACAAATGTCTTCACTTCGATTAAGCCACATGCTATCATGTCCTGGGACGGTCCCTTATCCAGTGTTAGGCACGGGCCTTGGCATCATCCACTCTACCACAATCATCTTAACATCGCTCACAAATCTGTTTCCTGTGGGAGTCCCGGCCTCGCAGGTCGTGCACGTCAAGGGCGAGCGGTTACCCATTGGGTTTGCAAATGGGCCTGATCTGTATTCAGGTCACGCCGACACGTGTACCATGTACCATAATGAACGATGGCAACAGTTTTACTTTTTAAGTGAACGGTATCCCCCCCGATTAATTCCCAATGATACATATTGCTACCATGGATGAATAAGATGAGAAGATGTCAGTGATGGACATCACATTAAATGGGACCATCACAACGGGACGTTTTGAATAGATTGCTGGTTACCTACTTGCTACACAGTGGCCAGTGTGTTTTTTGTCTAGCTACAACACAAACAATACTGAATGCTTAGTAAAAGTTCAGAGGGCAAGGTCATATTTGTCATTTTCTTTTCCGACTAAGTCATATTTAAATCCATTTCATTCATGTTCCATTTCATTGAAAGTGAGCACTGAGCATATCTGGAAGCAATCATAACATGATTTTTTAAGTACAGTTTAAAAATATGATTTGGATCATGGTTCGTATGAAACAGAGCTTTTGCGAAGAATCTCAGCTCGCGGTCACCGGCTCACTTCCCCAGCCATTAAGCTGTCAGTGTGAGGCGGTGATATTTCATCATTAGCCCGAGAAACCAAAAGAAAAAAAGTGCTTTATGAGGTTTGAGAGCCTTTTAACTAACATGAAAAACAGGACCTTAATGACAGTGCTCTTTAAAAGCCACTAGCCTTTCTTTGTCCAGACGGGATGCCCCCCCCCCGCCACCCCACTGAAAAAGAATACAGACCATCATTCATACGGACAGTTCCCAAAGTACACCGTACATCGCCTACCTCTGCCTCCTCTCGTGACACCCCTTCTCGCAGAGATAAAAAGTTTTGCTGCAGCTCTATTGCGGATCATTTTCATTGACCAGTTTCAATTGTTTTCACAGCAACCCGCACCTGAATCATATATATAAATATACATTATTTTAACAAAAGCAATAGGAGAGCACTGGCTCAGTTATATTACGCATAGGTCTGCCAGTGTGTCCCCCCAGGCAATAAACACCTTGGGTTTCTTTTACACATTTGAATTATGGAGCAACCCCATGAAAACAAAGACCTGGGAACATGACAGTTATTAGCCAAGCACCCAGCAGTTGAGAGGCAGACAAGCTCCTGTGTAAAACCAAGCACCCAGCAGTTGAGAGGCGGACAAGCTCCTGTGTAACACCAAGCACCCAGTAGTCTAGAGGCAGACAAGCTCCCGTGTAAAACCAAGCACCCAGCAGTCTAGAGGCAGACAAGCTCCTGTGTAAAACCAAGCACCCAGCAGTCTAGAGGCGGACAAGCTCCCGTGTAAAACCAAGCACCCAGCAGTCTAGAGGCG
>JAOYSI010006251.1:0-12984 GCA_025775065.1 Hiodon alosoides | reverse complement strand
CACACACACACAAACCCACATACTCACTCACACACACTCACACACTCACACAGATACACACACACACACACACACACACACACACACACACACACACACACAAACCGACATACGCACACATGCACACACTCACAAACACACACACACTCACACTCACACTGATACACACTCACACATTCAAACACACAAACAGACGTACGTACACATGCACACACACACACTCACTCACTCACTCACACAGATACTCACACACACACACACAAACAGACATACGCACACACACACACACCTCAGCTGGACAGACACAGACACACAGACTCACTCACACACTGACACACAGACACTGGAGGTGTGGTGTGGAAACAAGGCCAGATCAAGCTCAGCCACTCTAACCTGCATATGTGCAGATGAAAGTACCCCGGTCCAGGTCGTCGCGGCAACGCACCCCCCAGCCTCGGTCCAGAGTGCGGAATACCTGCAGACGCACATGCAGACCGCGCTGGACCAATCGGTTCTGACACCGCCCCCGGTCACAACCGCACCACGGACCACACTCGTAGATCCTGTTCACACAAGAAACACACATTATACACACTTTGTACACACTTACACAACCCACAATCCCTAGCACATAAAAGCTCCATCCACAATCACAACACAACACATACAGCATACATAATCATACAAGAAGAATAAGCGGCAAACATACTCGCTCTCGCACTCGCTCTCGCACTCGCTCTCGCACTCGCTCTCGCACTCGCACTCGCACTCGCACTCGCACTCGCTCTCACACTCGCTCTCACACTCACACTCATCCTCACTCTCACACTCACACTCATCCTCACTCTCACACTCATCCTCACTCTCACACTCACCCTGAGGGCACAGGGCATAGGAGTCGACCGTAGGAGTACAGTTCCGGCCCAGCGTCCTCCGCGCGGCTCTTAGCGCCGCTGTTCCTTAGCGACAGGTTGAGGCAGGCGCAGCGGCTCCTGTCTGCGCAGCCGTCTGTGCAGTCGCAGCAGGCGGAGAACAGCGGGGCGGCGCTGACCAAGCAGCCGTGCGGCCACCGGTCCTTCCGGTAGCGGAAGTCGGCCGGGCGCTCCCCGTCCAGCTCGTTGCACAGCTGCACGGGCACGGGCTCCACCCCCCGGCTGATGTCGGGCTCCAGCGCCGGCTTTGGCGGCTTCCGCGGCGCCAGGCTCCCGCGGCGCTCCAGCAGGACGCCGGCGCTGAAGCTGAAGTCGTCGGGGCGCAGGGGCCCCTCGCCCCCCGTCTCGCGCAGGTAGCGCAGCACCTCCCTGGGGCACCGCAGGCTCCGCCCACAAGGCGCCTTGTACAGAACGTCCGGCTTCCCCGCCCCCGGCCCCTTCCGCCAACGCCGGTAGCGCTGCCGATGGAACCCAAGCAGGAGGGGCGCCTTCAGGGGGTTGTGGCCCTGGAAACGGTAGGCGGAGTGGGGTGCGTGAAGGCAGGTGGTGCCACACGAGTGGGCCCCGAAGGAGGGCAGGTGGGGGGTCAGGGGAGCGAGGCAGTCCACTTGGGAGCGGTGCGGCGACTTGGGGAAGCCGTCGTCCAGCAGGCAGGGCGACGCAGCCGCGAACGGTAACACCAGGGCAAGGGTGTCCTCAGGATTGGACAGGATGGGCGACCGGGGGGGGACTGGACTGGAAGACTGAAACAGCAGCGTAGGGTCCTCTGAGATGGAGGGCAGATTCTGCTCATTTCTGTTCAAACACAGGCAGAGGACAGGAAGTGATCACCCACGCCACTCACATTTCAGGTGAACATGTCTCCCTGGAACTCAGTATAAAACATACTGATAAGTCACATGGCGCTCTAGGGATAATCCACGCTGCTATAACGTTAAAGTGAACATAAATACACAAAAAAAATGATCCATTCCAATTGGCTGTCCACGTACACCAATCCTTCACCTTAGCCAGCTTGCCTGCACACACAGCAATGACCAATTCTTAACCCGGTGCTCTGTACACATGTTCTGACAATCCTCAACATAAGCTTCCTGGTCTGTCTACAAACGCACACAACTGACCAGTTCAGCCTGCCAGCACGGGCGATAATCACACAACTGACCAGTTCAGCCTGCCAGCACGGGCGATAATCACACAACTGACCAGTTCAGCCTGCTAATATGCGCATAAACGCAGGACATCCAGTGAGCTGCCATGGCCTCAGAATAAACCCGGTCCACAAGCACTGGTCAACCAGTTAGACCCAGTCACTCCACACCAAGAAACAGTAAACAGACCTTGACTCATCCACCTCCGACAAAATGCTGTCCATCTGCCCTTTGTGTTCCGTCCCTCTCTCCAGCTTCTTAAGGTTACAGCCTGCCGGGGTGAGAGGAGACGAAGAGATCACTGGGGAGGCAGACGCAGACAGACGCAGACAAACGCACATGCACATGCAGACGCAGACAAACACAGACGCAGACACACGCAGACACACACACACGCAGACACATGCAGACACATGCAGACAAACGCAGACGCAGACACGCAGACACACACAAGCGCAGACACACACACACGCAGACACATGCAGACACATGCAGACATGCGCAGACACATGCAGACACACCACACATGCATACAAACGCAGACGCAGACACACACGCAGACACACCCACATGCAGACAAACGCAGACACGCAGACACACACAAGCGCAGACACACACGCGCAGACACATGCAGACATGCGCAGACACATGTGGACACACCACACATGCAGACAAACGCAGACGCAGACACACACGCAGACACATGCAGACACACCCACATGCAGACAAACGCAGACGCAGACACAGACACACACGCAGAGTGCAGAAAAGGTTCCATGCCAAGCCTTGTTTGCTACATTTTTATAAATTTTTATACAAAATTAGTACAGATGAGAAAGTGCCTTAGGTATTCGATGTTTTGATAAATACAGACACTGAAAATCTAGATGGTGACACTTAAGGAACAGGGTTTCTGACTCCTGCAATTCTTTCTAATTTATGGGTACAGTGTTGTACATATTAACGGCTGACTTACCTTCACCGACAAGCATTTCTTGAAAAAAGTCGATCTCTTTTTCGTCAGCTCCAAAACATACTTTGGACTCTAGTATGATATTCATTCCCTGGACGTACTCTAGAACACAAAGATGGAACCAGACAGCCGTTATTATTGGACATTACAGTGAGATGTTTACGGCAGAAACGAGCATGGGTACGGTCCTGCTTTAGCAGAGAGGCTGAACTCTTCACGGGAAGTACCTCTGTCCGTAGCGGTCTGGCCCTTGATCGTTTCTCTCAGATACTTGAGATAGTCACACAGGGCATCGAACGCATTGTCAACGTCCACGCGTCCCCAAAACGCCTTTGCCATTTCTGAAATGTAAGTACAGAAACCGTCATCGCCTAATAACTGGAGACGACCAAACTAATTTGTCCGTATTTTAACAGACTATGTCACCCGGCGTCGTTAGGACTAGAGTTGTTTTAGGTTGGGTTTTCTGCCCCCCTCCAATGAAAGGCAACTCGGGAAGTACCTATTAATTTCTTACCTACTTCAGATGACCCAATCTCCATTTCTCATCCGTTGAAATCAACTGTCAGTAACGAGTTCGAGTACACGATCCTTAAGCCTCCGAAGTGTCAACAGTGTTACCAACAAACGCCTACCAAGTGAAGTCGCGTAAAACAATGGGGCGAACAGCTGTGAGACTTTCTTCTAACTGTAAAATAGTTAGCCTAATTTATGGACTTAAAAAGTAAGAAATTTCGTTTAACTCGTAAACTTGCGGTATAATATTCGGTTGGCTCATTTTGGCGAAACGAGCCAACCGACATCAATGCACTGTAACGCCTAATGTTAAACTATTTCAGTACCATTTACTTAGTTGTGATCCATGAAACTGTCGAAACACTATAGGCAGCTTAACCGTAGCCTTTCCTCGTACGGACACAGTAAGGACAATGAACTACTAACGTTTTCCCTTTTCCCAGTAAGTTAGTCTTTTAAACCCGTTTCTTCACGACCAGAAAATCTGGATCTGTAAATAGCGTGGTTAGAATATGTAAACAGCTAGCAAATTGTTTTTCGTATTTTCGTATTTCGTAAATCGCTCATGAAACTAGACACGATGGTACCCAGTTGCTTAGCGTCAGGCTAAGCACCCGGAAAATCATGGACGGACTCACCGCGCATGGTCTATTGGCAATAAACATTGTCTCATTGAAGGGAATGGAAATCGTGCCTATATATTTCCATGGAAATTAGAACCTTTCCCGACAGATTAATATCTTCTTTGTGCTGTCGTTTTGTATCTATAAAACCGCAGATTGATGTACAACGAATTATGTATTTTATCAATTTTATAACGGGATTGGAGACAGGTGCAATTATAATAAGAGATTCTATAGTGAGTTTGATAATCGGTATGAATTACAAAAGCAAATGGAACCTACGGAATAAAATTTAGGCTACTATCGGGAATTAATATATTTTAAAAATGTGATTGTATTTCAAATTATGCTCTTCATAATATAAATATTATCTAAACACTAAATAAAGTCAGAGTTTCCAACTGGCATCCTCATGTTACTGCATTTAACTTTTATATAAACATAAACATTCTAATATTTTTTCCCCCATTTAACACATTACTATACAAAGTATACGGCTCTTCTAAAACTCAAGCAAACCTTCAATGTTGTGTATTGGTTTGTTTGCGTCACTGAATACAGCGGCGAAGGACCACTGCCTTAAATACTTTTCCCCAATGATTACTGTTGACAGAAACTCTGAAGACACTCATAATTGTTGTCCATTGCCATTCATTTTATTCAAAATTAGACCTACAAATTCTAAAATGTGTAAATGGAGAGACCTCCTAGTTTTATTTCATTACACGCCAGAAGACGCGTACCTTTTCCGGTTCCCCTAAACTGTGTTTTTACATAGAGTAGGTGATGTCATATCCGCCATGTACGTTACACACTGGATTTGACTGCCCGCGCTCGCTGTCAACATTTAAGTTTTTAAACATGGTTGTGCTGCAGTTGCTAGAAAGACTAGAAATTAGTGTGTTGTAAGTCACGTTTCGGCGTAATTATATGTTAGAGCTCGGAAACGGATATATTTACTTGCTGCTATGTTTTGTAACGTCCTTATATAATTTATTATGCAATTGTTATGCAACGAACGTGCGGCATACCAGTAGGGAACAAACTACTAATGCTAGACTCAGGACGGGGACTTAACTGGCGGCAGTATTGCAGAATATTTTTAAAGGAGTTTTGTCTGGTAAGAATGACGCTTGGGTAGTTTTAAAAATACTGTCTTTGTGACCTATCATTAGTGTACATTACACAGAGCATTTTTGTTTTTGCGGTGACAGGATACGTGCGCAAATAAATAGCTGTTCTTCATATTTGCATGACCGAAAATACATTTAGCTTACAAATGCAATGAGTGACGGATGAAAAAAATTGACAGGCAATAGCATACCCCAGGTCGTTCAACAACATTGATCTCATATATTACATATGCCGTGATGGTAGAGTAACGATTTCCAACTGTTCCTACAACTTAATTAAACGACGTGTCCATACAGAAATACTTGCTTACATGTCTTTTTTAACCACGTTGTCAGTCTTCCCCTTCCTGGTGCATTTAGAGCTACTTGAGGACACCATGGGTGCGGTACACAGAGCAGCAGCGGAAGCCTTGTGGGGCATGTGTGCCGCAGACGCCATGTCCATGCCCGTGCACTGGTACTACAACATCCGGGACATCAGCACCGACTTTGGCGCCTGGATCTCCGGCTTCCGGGCGCCGAGGAGCCGACACCCCTCCTGCATACTGGCGCTCTCTAACACGGGTGATTTCTGACTCCTGACTCCCCCGGTGCTCAAAATGAGTTCAGCTACGCTCGGGTTTCTCATTAGACTGATTTGCCCTCTGGTTTCTGATTGCGGGCCGGTCTGGTCTCCCGCTCAGGTGTTATGACCCTGATTCTCCGCTCATAGCTGGCAGCGGACGCTCCACCTGTTCCCCGGGCCACCAGCCAGAAGTTGTGGGGAGTGTCATCCTCCATGACAAACTGAGGTTCTGGAAAGCGTCGGGTGGTTCAGTGCACTACCACCAAGGTACTTAACTCCACGTGAATATTTGCGCTGTGTGCGCTTGTCCGATTTTGAGATGCACGTTTCTTGCATGGTTTGCTTACTCGTGGGCATGTTGTACGCTAGTGTTGGCTGTGTTGTCTGCGCAGGTCTGAAGGAGGGGGAGAACACGCTGAACACGCTCTGTGCCCTGAGAGTGGCCCGGATGCTTGCGGGGGGTGAGTACCGCCAGGCGGACCATCCCGCGGCGAGGGCGGCGGTCCTGGCGGACTACGTGCATTTCATGACCACGCCAGGAACGCATAAGGATACCTACGCGGAGTCCTTCCACCGGGCATTCTTCCGTGATTGGCAGGAGCAACGACCCACCTCCCCCAGCATGGTAACGGACCCGTACGGCAGCACACTGCCATCTTATCTGTTATGTGTTAATTGGTTAATGAGGAGGAATGTACTTAGCTGTGCCCATATAGTAAATTAGGTCATGATTCAAAGTCAGATAGAGAGAAATGTTCAAATTGATTGTTTTGCGGCTTTTGGCTGTTAATGACTCTGTATTTTTGAACCAAGTTACCTTTTTATTAGTTTCTGGTGTGGTTTAAATCCAGTTTTATGTCTTGAGCGTTGGTCGGCTTTGTGGCAGACACTGACCTGACCGTGAACCTAAATGCAGGTCCTGGAGTTTGCAGAGAAGCGCCACAGTGACAGGATGAACGCCCTGTCCCCCGACAGCCAACTGCAAGCCATCGGCTGTCTCCCCATGGCCATCCCCTTCGTACTGCGCTCCGCCACGACCAGCGAGGACAGGGCTGTGAGTGCCGCGGGTGCTTCTGTTTTAAAACAGCCTCTTTCATTTTAATTTTATTATTATTTTTTTATTTTTTTCATTTTAATTATTTTTGAAATTAAAGATAATCTTGTTCTGATTGGCTGTAATTAAAGCTCATTTTGTTTTGATTGGCTAAAATTAAAGCTCTTTATTGGGTGTGACATGCTGTTCCTTCCCTGAGAAAACGAATGTGTAGAACTGTGAAGGGGGCTTCTCTCCAGGTGGTGGCGGCTGTGGAGTTTGTCAGGCTCACGCACCCTCACCCCAACCTGGACAAGTTTGTGGCTCTCTACGCCCGGGTCCTCCACGCCACGCTGAATGGGGCGTGTCTGAGGCAGCAGGCCGAAGCCGCCCTCAGGTCTCCCGTCCTGAATGCCTGGGACACCTGTCAGCACTACATACAGAGGGCCTCCAGGTAGAGAACCTTGGCTGTAAAAGAGATTAATCTGTAAAAACATTCCTGTGTGCAGTGCTGTAGAAGCTGGTCTCCCTGTAGCGTGTGCAGTGCAGTAGAAGCTGGTCTCCCTGTAGTGTGTGCAGTGCAGTAGAAGCTGGTCTCCCTGTAGCGTGTGCAGTGCAGTAGAAGCTGGTCTCCCTATAGCGTGTGCAGTGCAGTAGAAGCTGGTCTCCCTGTAGCGTGTGCAGTGCAGTAGAAGCTGGTCTCCCTGTAGCGTGTGCAGTGCTGTATAAGCTGGTCTCCCTGTAGCGTGTGCAGTGCAGTAGAAGCTGGTCTCCCTGTAGTGTGTGCAGTGCTGTATAAGCTGGTCTCCCTGTAGCGTGTGCAGTGCTGTAGAAGCTGGTCTCTCTAGCGTGCACTGGTCTCTCTGCTGTACAGTTATACCTCCCCGTGCTATTCCACAGGTGTCCCAGCTCCTGGGAGAAGAGGCTGGAAGTGCACCAGAGTGCGGTGGAATCACTGGGTCTGGCCTGCTACATTAAAGGTTTCTCTTAATCACATTAAAAATGACCATTAACAGTGTCACAAGCTGACGTGAATCGAGCTTTGTAATCCTAGGTGCAGCGCATTGGGTATTTCTGCAGTTTCTCAGCTGTGTTTTAAGCTGTGCTGGTCTCTACAGGTGCTCTCAGCAGCCTGTTTTACCTGGCTCATGAGTTTCACGACGATTTCCACGGAGGAGTCCTCACAAACACCAACTGCGGAGGTAAGAGCGTACAGGTGTGCATGTAGGTATGTCTGACGTGTGTGTGTGTGTGTGTGTGTGTGTGTGTGTGTGTGTGTGTGTGTTTGTGTGTGTGTGTGTGTGCGTGCGTGTAGTGCATGTATGCAGGATCTGACAGGTGTGTGTGTTATATACACAGGTGAGAACTGTAACCGGGGCGCAGCTCTGGGTGCACTCCTTGGGGCACGGGCGGGACACGGAAGCAGGAGTGTGCCTCAGGAATGGAAGGACGGTCTGGTGGACGCTGGGGAGCAGGTCCTTCACATCCTGGAAGAAAATGGCCTGACCCAGGACTGACAGTGGCGACTACAGCTAGAGAGATCAAATGGGACACACCAACCCTTAACTCGACATGCAGGGACAACATCACAGCCGACACTTTTTATTTACTTATGCATCCGACACATAAGCAAATAACCTGATTTGTGCAGTGATTTTTCTGGAACTTTCTGGAGCTTTGTTGTTTTAATTCTTTTTTTCATTAATACCATTACTGGAAAAATTGGGGCATTCACACATCACTTGATCTGTTCCATTACTTAATGTGCTTTTAAAAACAAATGCTTGTAATTTAATAATAAAGATTATTTTGGATCCATTGTATAGATCTAGTGTATCATTTCACGTGTCAAAGCTTTCTGGCGATGGGCAAGATGACAAGTTTGGAAGTGTCGCCCCCCTGTGGTAGACCTGTGTAAGTTGCGCTACTCATCCCATGTGGGCACTGTGTCTCAACCAGAGGTTCTCGCTGGGCCGTCCACCCCATTCCTGCGTGGAAGACGGACAGGATGTGGGGGAGTGATCAGTCTGTCAATGTTTTAAAGCAAGCTGAACTTTGATCACAGAGCTTCCCAACGGCCCTGTAATAACCGCAATGGATTTTATCGCGCTGAGAGTCAAAATATGTTACCTGCTCCTGTTTTTGCTCTGTGTCCCGGCCCGCCATGGGCTTCCTGGGGGTGAGTCTGAGATGGTCGGCCGGGTGCGTTACATGCGTCATTCCGTTACACAATTTATTTGTTTCTCGGACAGTAGCAGAAATCGTCGTCCAACTTCCGCTCAGTCTCACGCTTTGTGTCTGTTTTATTTTTTTCCCGAAATTGTCCGCGGTGGATCGCGGCGGCAGCAGTGTTCATTAACCGAAGCGATGCCGATCTGGTGCTCCAGCACCGTGAGAGGCGCGCCAACTCCTTCCTGGAGGAGCTGAAAATCGGCGACCTGGAGAGGGAGTGTCTGGAGGAGCAGTGTAACTACGAGGAAGCGCGAGAAATCTTCCAGCTACCAGAGAACTTAGTGAGTCGAAAACAGGCGGGAGAATAAGCACCCGGAAAGCTGGTGTATAAGCAAAAATCCTCATAGCTCCCCTTTGTCATGCAATTGACTTTAAAATATTAATGCAAAGATGTTTCACCGTATTCAGAGAGGCGGTCCAGCTGAACTGTCTTTTCTTACAGGATGAGTTCTGGAGGACTTACTCAGGTATGTTTCTTAGGCGAGTCCATCTCATCCCATCCTTCATGAGGTCATCAGATCGATGACTGTTCTAGAATTCGACAGTGCTGGAGAAGGCTGGTTGGCACTGGTTGGTTAGGGATATTCACTGGTGACAGCCGCCTTGGTCAGTCCCGCTGGCCGCGTTGGGCTTGTGATTCTGTGTCCCGACCCCTTTCTCTCTGCAGAGGAGGACGAGTGTAAGTCCGGGCCCTGTCGCAACGGAGCTTCCTGCGTAGACCAGGTCAACACCTACACCTGCTTTTGCCCTCCCGATTTCGAGGGTCGGAACTGTGATAAAGGTGACGGCGTTGACGCCCCTCATCTGTCACCCCGGTGTGGAAATGAAAATAAACTGACATACAACGCTAAGTCATGGACTTAAGGCCTTCGAAAGCCTTTCAAGCGAGTCATGTGACCGCAACACTGAGAGGAGAAAAGTGTCTAAACAGTGCCACATTCATTTTCATTTTAATACTTTTTACGACATACGTTCTTCTGTCGGGCCAAAATGTTCTGTTTAAACACTAAGCCTCTGCTGATGAAACGCCAATTTGGAATCAGTACAGCTTCATCCATCCATCCTTAAATGTTGTCCTTTGTGTCTTCATCCTTCCATCCTTAAATGTTGTCCTTTGTGTCTTCATCCATCCATCCTTAAATGTTGTCCTTTGTGTCTTCATCCTTAAATGTTGTCCAATGTGTCTTCATCCTTCCATCCTTAAATGTTGTCCTTTGTGTCTTCATCCTTCCATCCTTAAATGTTGTCCTTTGTGTCTTCATCCTTAAATTTTGTCATTTGTGTGTTTATCCTTCCATCCTTAAATGTTGTCCTTTGTGTCTTCATCCTTAAATGTTGTCCTTTGTGTCTTTATCCTTCCATCCTTAAATGTTGTCCTTTGTGTCTTCATCCATCCATCCTTAAATTTTGTCCTTTGTGTCTTCATCCTTCATCCTTAAATGTTGTCCTTTGTGTCTTCATCCTTAAATGTTGTCCTTTGTGTCTTCATCCATCCATCCTTAAATGTTGTCCTTTGTGTCTTCATCCTTCCACCCTTAAATGTTGTCCTTTGTGTCTTTATCCTTCCACCCTTAAATGTTGTCCTTTGTGTCCCCAGCGGTGCAAAGATCCAGTGGCTGCCTCTACAAGAATGGTGGCTGTGAGCATTTTTGCACCCAGGCACGTGGGTCCCCACACAAGTGCCACTGCGCCCCAGGGTATGCCCTGGACCGCGACAACACCAGCTGCGTGCCAACAGGTCTGTGCCCCAGCGTAGCCAGGTCGGGAACACACACCTGCTCTCTCAGTTTTCTGACCAGCCCAACCGTTCCGCTCTCTCTTTTGGATCACTTCCTCTCTCTCTCTCTCTCTCTCTCTCTCTCTCTCTCTCTCTCTCTCTCACACTTTCCCACAGTCCTTTTCCCCTGCGGCAGAGTGGTGGAGAGCCTGGGTCCCAGGATCGTACGGGGCAGCGTGTGTCCCAAAGGGCAGTGCCCGTGGCAGGTGGGTTCGCTTCTCTGGGTGCTCCCTGCAGATTGTGATCAAGAGTCCAGGGCGAGGTTGAGTGTTAATTAAGTGTTAATTAAGATGATTGGAAAAACACACGTGCTCCGCGATTAAACCCTCAGGATTAGGGCTTGAGAATCAACCAATCAATAAAATTGTATTCATTACATCGCATTTAAAAACTGAATTTGTGAAAAAAGAGCTGAACCGAGAGGGAATCGCATGCATAATAAAGCTGAGTAGATCGTTAAACAGAGGTAGTACTTCAACTACTGCTTTATTGGCTCATGAACTTCGGGTACAGTCCTTTAAATAAACCCAACTCATATTCATTCTAGCATGATATGAACGTTGTTGCTGAACAGAACACTGGGCAGGACCCTTCTCTGACTGGCAGGCACCCCACCCCCACCCCTCATACCCTGATCATACCCACAACTTCTGGTTACGACATTTTAACAGCTGCATCACACCGCTGCCTGATCAGAGTTAAAACCCCGCCTCTTTCTGCAGGCTATGCTGGAGCACAGGGAGATCTACATTTGTGGAGGCATCATCCTAGACGCCCGCTGGGTCCTCACGGCCGCCCACTGTGTATGGCGCACCCAGACATCTCAGCTAAAGGTGACAGTCGGTGCGTAACCCCGCCCCAACACACACACACACACACACACACACACACACACACACACACACTCCTGTAGCCACTTCCCACGCTCAGGGAACAGGCCCACTGCCGTTGGTAAAAAGTTAGTGAAAAGTTGTGCCTCTCCTCCAACTCCCAGGTGAGCACATCCGCCTCCAGGATGAAGGCACGGAGCAGGTGAGGAAGGTCTCCAGGGTGGTGATCCATCCGCTTTACAACGACACCTCCGCTGACTGCGACATGGCGCTGCTGCGGCTGGCGGAGGAGGTGGAACTGGGGCCATTCGTCATCCCTGCCTGCCTACCGCCGCTGGCCGGGGACTTTGCCAGGGAAGTCCTGGGGTCCGTCCGCACCTCGGTGGTGAGCGGCTGGGGTCGGCTCTCTCAGTTCGGCCCCGAGTCCCTGGTCCTGCAGAGGCTGGAGGTCCCGCGCGTGTCCTTGCAGGAATGCCGCCAACAAACGGGCCTGACCCTCACTCCCAACATGCTGTGCGCCGGATTTCACGAGGGCCAGCAGGACTCCTGCCAGGGCGACAGCGGCGGACCCCTGGTAACCCTCTACAGGAACACCTGGTTCCTCACCGGCGTGGTGAGCTGGGGGAAGGGCTGCGCCCAGGCCGGCTTCTATGGCATTTACAGCCGGGTCAGCAGCCAGGTCAGCTGGATAAGCAGCACCATAGCTGGCCCGTGAGCCCTCGGGCGACCCGGCCCGACCGACGGTCGCTATACAAAACCACCCGGGAACAAGGAACAATTCATTCTAGATCACAGTAGTTTTGCTGTAAAATGTGGTCTCACACATGACTAATTATAAATTACAAAGTAATTCCAGGGTGATATTTCTATTTTATGTTGTGGGAATGTTGTATTAATGTACTACCAGCAGATAATAAATAGTGCGACATAATATGTTATTAACATTCATGCCTATTTGGCATCTGCACAACAAATTCCGGAGCTGTACAACAAAGTTTCAGTCTTTTTCCGTCTCCGTGACCTAACTCACCTGCCTGAATGAAGGACAGCTCTGCAGATGTCACACTCACACTGCATTAACCAACATAACCCAGGGTTAGGGTTAGTTATGTATTACACCGGTTATAACCTACAACAGGGTCAGGGTTAGTTATGTATTACACCGGTTATAACCTACAACAGGGTTAGGGTTAGTTATGTATTACACCGGTTATAACCT
>JAOYSI010006250.1:0-12984 GCA_025775065.1 Hiodon alosoides | reverse complement strand
CCCCCCCCCCGGCCGGCTTACCCCCACACCCCCCCCCCCCCCCCCCCCCCCCCCCCCGCCCCCCGGCGGGGGGGGCGCCCCCTTACCCCCTGTAGACGGGGAGCGGTTGGCAGACTGCAGGCTGTGGGAGAGATGGTCGCTCCTGTCCAAAGCGACACAGACAGCTGGGCGCTGTGTCTCATCACAGTGCAGGATAGACAGGCTGTTTGGATGCTAACCAGGTTGCTGATGACAACTTAGTGCGCTGGTGTAGACACGCGTAGCAAAATAGAGACAAGTTTAATAACAGGTGTCAATCTGTTGAGCTTAAGACCCTTAAGTTCGATTTGGTGCAAAGATTTTTCATGGTATAGAGAAGTCGCTATAATGTTAAGGGGCAATGCTAAATAAAACACGATCTTATCTTACTAGATGGCCGTGGCTTGCAACTTACCAAGTTAACGTTTTACACAGAAAAACCAACCCTCCCATTTTACTCAATATCCCATAAATCCATCAGAGCCACTACAAAAGGAAGAGCCTCTTTACATGTTTTTCGATGATGCCGATTTCTAATGTGCTTAAGTCAAGCCTAGAAACGTCAAATGTGAGGAAAGATTTGCGCTACTTAAGCCCACTACAGTAATGATCTCAGTTGTGCCACGCACTGACTACCCAAGACATGGCAACAAAATGTTAACTTTCAAGAAAGCATTAGGAATTTCTTCACAGCAGTTGGAAATTCCCCCCCCCACCCCCACCCCAGCTCGTTTCCAGGGCTTGGAAAAAGCTTGAAACGACAGATGAACTGATGTTTCTGTAATTCTGAAACGCTGTAATACAAACCACACACACTCCTGCAGTTAGGCACAGACAAGGTGAAGCACTGCTGCAGATCAGAGCAACAGACGTCCAAAGCAAACAAACAGCTCATCCTCCTACTCACCTTCTGCAAAGGGAGCACCAGGAAGGCCCCGCCCCCACTGGCCTCGATGATTATGGCGACAAACTTGGGGTTGACGGCGCAGAAGGAGCTATCCCAGGTGACTCGCGAGACCCGGATGTCATCGTAACACTGATCGTTCTTCACCGCCTGGCCGAAGACGTGACGGAACTTGCTTTGCCGCACAACTCTTCTGAACATATCTGCAGAAATGGAGGAAGAGAGCGCAGTTAGACAGGCCCAGGGCAGAGCTGCTGGTGGAGGCCATCAAAACGGGCCCAGGGCAGAGCTGCTGGTGGAGGCCATCAAAACGGGCCCAGGGCAGAGCTGCTGGTGGAGGCCATCAGACAGGCCCAGGGCAGAGCTGCTGGTGGAGGCCATCGAAGGCTCCAAACAGGAAAACAACGGTCCCCAAAAAGACCATTTTGAAAAAAAATGCACAGCTGCAAAAATGGACTTATGCAGCAAGAACCTTATTCTACTTAATCAAATTGGGAGTCACCACTTTCTAAACACTGCATTCAGTGGTTATTGAAACAATGAAACATTGCTCATCAGCTCTGGAGAAGAGAACAGCTACTTTAGTGTTTCATATCCCAGACATATACATTAAAGAGTAAGTGCAATCAGGAGGACCATATAGGAGGTAGAAATTTTCTGAATTTAAATTCAATAAAGAAAACAAAGCAGAGCTACAATTGCCCTTTACTGCCTCTCCACAATGGGATCCAAACCTGAAGGAGACAATGTGCTCGAGGATACCCAACTAGGGTTGCAAATGGGTGGAAAATTCCCACTACATTTCTGGAAACTTCGGTTCAGCAAATTTGGCAAATTTCTGTTGTTTTTTTTGTACATTCTTTCAGGGCAATACATTCTCCTAAGATACTCCGTAAAGGTGGCTTTTAATGGAGTACAGCAAGCCACCCAATTGTAATGATTAGATACAACGCCTCCACTAAAGAAACCAAAGGCCAGAGGTCTACGAAATATGCATTTCACAAATAAGCGCAGCGCTTAATTGACAACGTAAAAACAAACGGTATAACAAGTTTCACCTACTTTATACGTTTAATTTTGCAATGTAGCTGAAACGGCTAGCATGATGGGGAGTGTTTCATGGTCGCTTCCCAACAAGCGCGAAACGCTTCAGAAGTCGTCACTTCCCGACAAACTCGAAACGCTTCAGAAGCCGTCACTTCCCGACAAGCACGAAACGCTTCAGAAGCCGTCACTTCCCGAGACGAACGCGAAGCGCTTCGGAAGCCGTCACTTCCCGAGACGAACGCGAAGCGCTTCGGAAGCCGTCACTTCCCGAGACGAACGCGAAACGCTTCAGAAGCCGTCACTTCCCGAGACGAACGCGAAACGCTTCAGAAGCCGTCACTTCCCGACACAAGCGCGAAATGCTTCAGAAGCCGTCACTTCCGAGACGAAGCCGTCACTACCCAAGATGAACGCGAAACACTTCAGAAGCCGTCACTACCCGAGATGAACGCGAAACGCTTCAGAAGCCGTCACTTCCCAACACAAATATGAAATGTCAAACAGGAGTAAAAGGGTGGTCTCCATGGCCGTTTCTGCCAACACTCACACGCAGTAAAAACGTGTCCGCTCCCGCCACTCAGAGCCCCATAAAAGTGAATTTAAGGGCTTTTTAACAGTTTCACACTGTGTAGCCCAAACCTCCGCTTTCCGCTCTGGTCTGGGGAACTGGTCACGAGTGGGGCTTTTTCTCTCCTAACCAAGCACGGAGCTGTTCGTTAAACCAAGAGGGGGAAAACATCTTGGATTGCCAATGAAAAGCAGAAACTGTTTTTACTTTGCACTTAAATTACAAGGCCATGACAATTTTAATGATTGAAATACTAAACCATTTGCTCAATAGGTCCAAATTAACAAAAAATATAGTTTTACTATATTTAACATCTTTACAGCCATGAGAAACTAATTCCTTTCCCAATATATAGGCAAATAACCAACAAGCATTTAATTAACAGTTCTATGAACCCGAATTATTACCAAGGTTGGTTGGCACAACATTCTTCCCCGTGCAATATTTTTAAACGCAATGCTTTTAAATAGTAAAGATGGACTAATTTTTTTTCATAAAAAGTATACATCAAAATAAATCAGTTACATAAACCACACTTATACTAGCCAAGAAAAACTCTTGGTGAGCCAGTCCTAATTCTAGAATTCCACCATTTCCATAACTCAAGATTCCCTTCACGTACTATTAAACTGGAGACTTGGTTCAACACCGGAATGAAGATAACCACCCCTAGGCAAAGCCCATGTACACCACACATATGTCAGTTTAAAGACAGGCGTAAACAAGTTACAACTTTGCCGGTTGGGAGAAAGCTTCCGCCTACCAGTGACAATACCCTGGCGTGAGAACAGCTACCCAGCGCGACGACTCTAAACTTCACTGGAATATCACAGCCCAGCAGCAGGAGAGGAAGTCGAGTCATGCAAATCGCGGAGCAGGAAGCCCTTCCTGTCACACATTCCGACATAGACGCGCGCGCCGTCCCTCCAGTTTCAGCTCCTAAATGTTCTTATCTATTGTAAAACACCCATTGACCCATACATCCAGGGCTATAGGACCGTGCAGAGCAAGTCTGCACAGGGTTTTTATTCATCTTTTTTATATACTTTTCATGAAGTCTTGCATGTAATTACGGTAGACACTTAATGTCTGTTTAAATCTCAATCTTGGATATAATGAGAGACATACGGATCTGCTTTGAGCTGGAATTCTAAAAACACAGAGCGGTTACAATTTCAGTTTTTAAAAAAACCCCACTGTCTACAACTATAAATTTATTCTGACTTAATGCTTTTATAATATGTACAACGTACCATACGCGGAAGAAAGTCGAGAAATCCCAGGTCATTTCAACAATCAACCTATTGTCCGGTCAAACTCACAAAATCCCCTGCAATGACGGACTGGAAACTCTGAACAAGAGATCTGACTCACCACCATCCCAGTAAACACACTGCTCCAACACATCCTCAACACCATCCCAGTGAACACACTGCTCCAACACATCCTCAACTTTATCAACACCATCCCAGTGAACACACTGCTCTCAACAGCCACTCTGCACAGGTGGGCAGGGGGGTGTCTCTCCAGAAGGACTCAAAAGACCCTCTCAGCTCAGCGGTCACTGTAGGAAAAGTCATCAGCACATTTAATTGATGACTGACTGATGCCCGGAGCCAAAACACCAACCTGTCTGTTCTGTCAAAGTTGCAGACGAGACGTTTACCGAGACTGAAGCGTCACTTAGCAACAGCACTAAAACACTAAAGATTGTACAAAGGGCGAGGCATGATAACACGTTCATTTATGACAAAGCAAAGGTGGAGAAATGCTGAAAACAAAACAACTTCTTAAACAGCGGCAGATAAAATCAAACGATCAAGATGAGAACTGTTAGCGGTTTAGCGAGGAGAGAGAATAATCATTATGAATAGGAAGAAGCAGAAAAAACAGCATGAATAGGGAAGAAACTGGAAAGTGGGTTACACTTCAGCGTTCCACACCAGGGCGGGGGAAAACAGGGACGTGCGGCAGGTGGCCTCCAGCTCGTCTGCCATAGACGACACAAAGTGGTGACGGGTTCACGCACACGCCTCGGAGGACAGGGGGAAGATAAGCAGGCAAGCCAATGTGCGTTTTAAAAAAAGGGGGCGGTCACCAGCACAAGACCACGGAAAATTAAACCAAGGTGTAGACAGTTTACGGCTTCATAAAGCCGTTTACAGTTTCCTTGCGCTGGAGATGGTGCTCGACTAAATGGCGTCAGCGTTCCAGTCTCCAGTCGTTCCGTGGCACAAGAGGGGGGGAAAAAAAGCGTAGCTCATCGTCCATCTAACAGAAGGAAGACGCAGAATGGTGTGGGTCCATACCCCGGCGATTACGCACATTTCCTGCTTCGCGGCGCGTCCTGAGCGCTGACAGTTAGTGAAGCATCCTGCCCCTCAAGGTCGAGCCAGACAGGCACCAGGCCTGGACAAGGCGATACTGTCAGAGAGGAGCGGTTACCTCTCAGAGTTCCTTCAGGGGGGAAACGGGAAAATACCTCCAAGTTCTTCTGAAACTCAATCAAGCTTTCCCCAAGTTCTTCTTTAAGAAACAAAAGCTCTGGTTAATTAAAGCTGTTGCATGAAAGATGAGTAATTACAGCAGGCAAAACTGCCAAAAGAAAGGAAAACGGAGGAAAAGCAAGTACTGGGTTTGCAGCTATAGCAGATAAACAAGGTAAAACAGCAGTGCTTATGCATGCTAGTGTCCCACTCAGGATTTATGAACTTAGTGTACAATTTTAAGAGACGAGGGGTGCATGACCAGGCACGTTAATCCACTTGAAATCGCATCTAAAACTAAAATCAAACAAATCTTTAAATGTGTGTCAAGGCCAAGTAACACCATAAAGTGGTGATGCCCATTTCATTAATAAACAAATTAAAAAATTCAAACTGGACGCTTTGGACTTTTATATTAAAAAATGACTTGTTACACAATCATATTCATTGTAGCTTGCTTTGGATACGTGTCCATATTGTGGTATAAATATATGTAAATATAAAATATGTAAATATATATTTTTTTGTTGTTTTTATAAACAAATGGAGACTAATTACCCATTATTTGCACAATACTTGTGCCTCCAGTAAGTTAGTCAAGTTTAAAGGGGCAACTAGAATTTCACAAGCCATATTAGGATAACTAAATATAAATTATATGGGAGTTCACATTGGTACGCATTTATTTTGCAGGTGGCTTAATAAGAAAAGCCGCTAAAATTCCAATACAGTTATTACTAAAACCGGGGCGGACACAAATTATTCTGCACTGCTCTCCCTAGAGATGTACAGCAGAATGATTTCAAAATGGCTACCAATCAAGTTCTGGCATGAGCCAAATGCATCAAAATGCCCAACTCAACCTACAGAACGGCTGCTTACATTGGCACAGAGAGGCAGAGTAGCGCACCGGTCCAAGTGGCGAACCCATAACCAGAAGGTTCTAACGACCGCCGTACATCTTGTTAAAAAAACATCCAGGTGCTTTACGATCGGACGAATGTCCCTAGGTGAAATAGCGGTATGAGCGATGAGATGACACGCGTTGGGCCGCCCCACGGGTAACGGCGGTGGCAGGACGACGTCCAGCAGGGAACCTCCGCAGTTGGGACACGCCTGTAGCGTTAGGCGGGCAGGAGGGGTCCTGCTATACATCAGCTTCATCCCTGTGTATAGGGGCGAGGAACAGAAACGCGTTTACGTGATTGGCCATTTCAAATTGTGTGAAAGCTTTTTTTTAACTGCTAATTCCAAATGTACTAAAATACTACTACTACTACTACATACGATTTTCATTATAGGAGTATGTTTGTATTTAAAGCAGAAAACTGATACACATACGAAAATACACTGCTGGACGAGAGCTGTCACACCTATCAAAACAAGCTTTCTATGCTTTAACATTGGTGTGTTAAACTGTAAAAACACAGAAGGTTCAGTTAGACGGGGAAAGAGGTTAGACAGGGAATTAAGCTTTCATACTTAGTTGCCTCACAGCAACAACCCTGTACAATTCATTCGTTTCTGTGGGAAAAATTGGACAAATGCTACTCAATAACGCAACGCAGACGTCCGGGTGACCTTCAGTTCCACAAGGACCATAACGGCAACAAGTAATCAAAAGAGATAAGTGAAAATTCCACAAGTCCCCACCGCGCCAAGTAAATGTGCTTTACCTTGGAGCTTAAGAACAACAGAGCTGTGTACGCTATAACCGAGAGGCATTGTTATGCTCTGACATAAGGCCGCAGAAATGTTACAAAGTGCTCTCGGGCTTCCAAGGAGCCCAAATACCTTATTTTAATTCAGATTCATCTTGGACCCATTTCCCAACTCCATAAATGGTGTTTTTCAGCATCCCAATTACCAGATGGCGCACTTCACCCTACACCCTCCCCGTGGTCATTACCAGTGGAACATATTTGTCAATGAGATGGCATGTAGTAGACCTCAAAGCTGGCCCTGCACCGACGATCTGGAGCAGTAATGGTGTAGAAATAAAGTCTAACGACGTAACGCACAACATCAGCAGGGACGAGGGTATGGAGAGGGCACACTTAGACACGCACCCTTTAGGCTGGACAAAGATCCCACCAGATCCACCCGAAAAGCTCAGAACTTCAGCTGGATGCGGATGCAGCTTAAAGGAAGGACTGTTACACTGAGATTTACACCCAACCCAGGAGATCGACGGGTCGATGACACTAAGGCGAAGGGCGGGGCTCCACGGCCTGTCCCCGCCCCTCTGCAGCTCACACGCATCTCAACTCAACCTCAGACCCCAATCCTGTCCCCGCCCCTCTACAGCATCTCCACTCAACCTCGGACCCCAATCCCCAATTTCCTGGGGGTAAAGGGGGGCATGCAGTCAGCCACAGTGGCAATGATAAACATAAGGCTAACCTGACACTTCCTCTTTTACACTGAAAATCTAAAAGGGGGGATACTGATATCTGCAGCTTAATTTCATGGCTGAAAGAGAACAGAGTGGTGAAACTTGCAGCGGATGGAAGCCCAAGGCAATGAGAAACCAGCACAAGCAAAATGATTTCTTTGGCAAGAAGGAGACGATGTTTCGCCGGCGTGCTTGTTTTCGGTTAACCTGATAGCTGGGAACTAAAACACACACGACTACCGCAGACGCAGCCAGACTCCTGCAGCGTGAGAAACCGCTACGCCTTTACCGTTGGCTGACCAGAGCCATTTCGTCAACTCACCTGGGATGTTTCTGTACACATTGGCCAAGCGACTCCCATTTTCTAACAACCCTTCACGTGCCACTACTTCCACACAGTCAGTTTCGAGCAGGACGCCACCCTTAAGCAAACTAAAATGGAAGTTTCAATAGCATGTATTGTTAATGTAACTTAAGCACCAAAAATTCAGAAATCAGAAAGAGATCTAAACAGAAAGAGGCAATGATCATTTATTAGTACCTGTACTGTCTCACTTAAGTTAGGCAAATATAAAAATGTATTTATATACACATATATGCGTATTTTATATTGGCCTAATGAGACATCTTTAGAAGCATGTACCCTTCACGTTTACTTGCAGAGCAGAAGCTTGTCTATAAACCGATATACTGAAAGGGCATGCCTGCAGATTTGAAGCAGTGCCGGTACGGGTTTAGCGACGCAGTTTAGTGATGTATGCCGTTATGGGACAGCCGGGTCTCTGGAGAACATTCATGACCCCCACCCAGGCGTCAGGAATCCCTGTACCACCTTGGTGGCCAAAGTTTCCAGGAACAAAAAGCCAAGTCGAATAAAATCCAGGACATGCAACCACTGTCACATTACAACAAGAGGCCTGTATATATCTGGTGAGCGGCACACCAACTTCCTATGCTAGCCGCCATTACTCAACTCTTCATCTGGACAAAAGGACTACATTTCAGCCAGGCACAGAGAGCGGGACTCAGGGCACACCGAAACGTTACTCGCCATTAGTACTTTTCAGAGATCCCTCCTCGTCTCTCCCTTGGGGAACAGTTACCCCCGTCTTTACCATTTTGATCACACAAACATAAATCCCTTAACTGCAAGCGCCATTATAATTAAATTCTCCATAAAGCCCAATGCTTTTACTAAGAGTAAGATAACGTGTGTTTTTTCCCAAATTTTTAAATGAGTACGCATTTCACTGCATGGACTCTTGTAGGGTAAACTTCCACAGAGAACTTAGCATCGAAAGTGACTATTAACAGACACCCTTTACCAAAAAAAATTGACCCGAACAGTTCCTCAGCAACGACTAAAAACATCAAAACGGACCCTGGAAAAACGGATGGAGAAATATGAAATCACCTTACAAGCCGGTCTTTATTTTCGGAATCCACGCCCACATGCCCCAGAAACCCAGAGGTATTAAGCAGTTACCAACAGATGGTGTGAGACTGAAACTCAGGGTCTGCTCATCACTCCTCACCAGAGTCCTGCAGTCTCTACTGCTCAAAACAAACAGAAAATCGAAACAAGAGGAGAAGCCCAGAGATCACCAGCCCACGATCAACTTCTTAAAAACAACCGCTTTCCGTACGTTCGCGCGTTTACATATATTCACATTCTGATAAACTCCAAGATATTTTTTTTAAAAGCCGACATGTATTGAGGCTTTCTGTTGAAGTTAGGATAAGCACCCCGACTTTTGTTAGGACATCAAACGACTTTCTTTACTCCAACACATGAAACAACGTGGAGCCCACTAAGAACCGCACAGGCGCTGGGAACCAAAAGCCCACAGCACAGAACAGAACTGTGAAGCCCAAGCAGTTAGCCTTTTCTGCACTCTACCCTCTGGACTCCCCACCTTCCGGCACCAACCCAGGCACAGCCTTACCCAAACTGAACTACTCTCCTTTATCAACACATTTTGGGCCACCATCCTTTTCTAATCACAAACTTATGACCTAGAGATGCTCAAAATTAAACCTAGAGACATAAAACGACAAAAAATTTGTTTTAAATAAAATTAAAACACAGCAACCCTCACAGTGGTTTGGAAAATGAATGGAATAAATGTAAAAAGGTTGTTTTGGGAGATATATTTTTTAGCAGTAACAGAACTGAAATTACTAAGATAGAAACCAAAATTTGTTCAGTCACAAATTCTCAGTGCCTACACTCAGATAAGCACCACTACAGTCGCATTGGGATAGCAGCAGATTGATGGAAAATGTGAGTTCAAATAATACTACACTCAAGTAATCCACCAACCAAAACTGAGCACCTACACCAACAACGTAAAACAGGGGTCCTGAACCCTGATCCAAGATGTCCGCAGTCACCATAGGTTTTCCTCTTTAAACCTGGCTATAGGTTAAAGGCCTTGTTTTTTTATTTTCTTTCCCCAATTAGGCCAATCATTAGGAGAACCAAGTGCTTAACCCTGTAACTAAGACATGTAATTTGATGGGCATGTAGTCACCAGAGGATTAAGACATGACTCGCAACTTTCACTGCATTTAAAAAAAAATAAAAATAAAAAACTTGATTTCTATGTTCAGTGTAAAAGGGGGAAACTGAACAAATGGTAGAAACAAATCAAATCCACACCATAGTACATGCAAACACTAACGCTTCTAGCAAATCACAGGTTACCATGGAAACACATCCTCTATGATGTCAGCATTGCAAACTTTCCAGAGTTTCCTCCACTGTTCCAGAGAGCATTTCATTATTTTTATGGTCAAGCAAAAAAATAAATAAAAACTAAATAAAAGTTTTATTTGACTTAAAATGATATCACGGTTTTGCCACACCATATTTAGAATGGTGTGTCTAGTTAAGGGGTAAAGCGTTCAGGTAAACAAAGAGCTGGTTTACTTAAGCGCTGTACTGGGGACTACCGATCTAAAAGACGACTTGAAAAATCCAATGGATACAAGCACGAAGATCCATTGAAAACAATCAACATGCAATCTTGCGCAAAAAACAGACAACATCCGCAAATTCAAGTGCACAGTTCCAGATGAAAGTTCGACATCAGTTTCAGCCAGCCTTGTTAGTTGCCACGTCACACCCTTAGGAACACCTCTTTACACCGCGTGCACTTAGCTCTTCATTCTGAATCAATAAGGATTGCTATATACTCAATACACTTCAACTGCAATGGACTTACTACTTCCACAGCTAGTCAGCTCTGACATCCCGAGTCACCAGATTGTTCAGGTTTACCTTGAGCGTAACCTGAAACCAACATCTTTCAATGACTGTCAAAACGCCCTCATTCAGAGAAACCAAAAGGCAAATAGGCCCTACATCTACATTCTACTGGAAAGTGCCTTACATCCCTTTCAGTTGTCTTTAGTCTGGATGACCTTAAATCACATTTGCATATTCGTCATTTTAGATGGGTGGCAGCCCATACAGATCCATTAACCCAAGCCTACAAACGTCAGTCAGAATACAATTCCCGACAACCATAACCACTGCAAACCATCACGTTTTTTCTCCAACGTCGCATAACAAGACCAAGCCAACTTCACAACTGACAGAAACAAAAATGTGTTGCCAGCCAGCCAATAGTATTTTAATTGTGAAAACAAGTTCTCTTGATATTGGGGAAATCAAAATGAATAAGGACAACATAGTTCGTTTATATGAATAGGTTTTAACTAGGTTTTGTAATGAACAGTTCGCACAGTCACAGAAGAAAAGGCAGCGTCTAGTGCTTCGAACCTAAAAAACATCAAATACAATTTAAAAATCAGGAACGTGGGTATACTGTATAGGGCATCCGTTCGATTTAATTCCTGACTGCAGGAACTGGTGCCTAATGCGGTGGCAAATTGACTGCAATCGTGGAGGCGGTTTTTCTCTCCACAGAACTAGACCAGCAGCTAACTTTCCACTCATTGTTTGTTCCTCGCCAGCACGAAACGAACCCAAGGCGTTACTGTTATGGGTCGCGTCAAGCCGAACTAATGGGGTTTTACGGCCTGCTTTATTGTCCCCTTTCATGCACTTCATTTAGTCGATTCGACTCCATAATTTGACATTCGCTAGCTATGAGCTCACCGTTGGCTATGATCATCAACCGCACTAGCCTAGCAATAGCATACAAGCAGGGCGTATTTATATTGCAAAGTTTATGACCCCATAAAATGCGAGCATTCCACTTATTTTCGTTAACTGAAACGGTAAATAATTCTAATAATTCTATTACATAAGTGTTCTTTCCCACCTCCTGCCATACTGCATTCACAACCTAACAACCAACCAGGCAGTCCATTCTCACCATTATCATATGAAGCTCTATATTAAATAATGTGTGCCGTTTTATAAGTACGTATTAAGAAAGAAAATACCAGTGTCTAAAAAGGCTGACAAGACAATTCACCAACGACAAAAAAAAAAAAACAGATTTTTATAACAAGTATAAACCTAGCTCCATGCTAGCTAGCAAGACACACAGTTTAGGGAATGACAACTATGTCTAAAATAAAGCTGAATTTTAACAATAGACATCGAACGTTTGCTAGCTTAAATAACCACCTTACTTCACACCGAGATATACAACACAAAAATAAAAGCGCTTCAACGCTCAATAATTCAAAGTAAATTCTGCTGCTATCACTATTTTATCTCAACCTCACTCGAAACTGATCTGAACTAGTCTTTCGGCATTGGCGGTAGTAAGCAGCCCGGTTCAGATCCGAAAATTGGAAAAAAAATTGGATCCGAAAATATTCAATTTCCCATTCAGTGATTAAATGGCAACCATGAACCACCTTTCCCGGTCTCCCACACCTTGATTAGCCTTCTACCTACCTTATGGTACATTAGACAGATCCAAACTAAAAATCCACTCCGCATTCAAATTAAATATTAAAAATACCATATTTTTGCAAAAGTTACTTAATAACTGTTAATGATTGCACTGTTAATAATATTAGACAACAAGATTACCTTTAAGGCTCAAAAGTCAGCCACTCGGTACTGCATTAGCTAGTCTTACAATGAACCAATGCCATTTATTGTGTTTGAATCTCACGTAATCTAATACACACGTTACATATCACTTAAATCATATAAATTGCTCTTACCTCTTCAACTGAGGTAATATATCTCTGGTCAACAATTTAATAATTTGAGATTGTATTTGTTTTTTGTTTTTTGTTTTTTGTGAAGCCTTAAGCGATTGCTTACTCTCTGTTGAAGCCGCCGTTAACTGTTTCAGATTCCTGGCTCCAGTTCCCCGGAAGCAACGCCTTTTCTCCCTCCCGCCTCTCCTATTTGCCCCAACGAAACAACTTCGAAATATCTACGACCAACATTCCAGACCACCAATCCTGCAATAGTAACAGCGATGCCTAGCTCTCTAGAATTGAAAAGCGGATGTTAGGTGCTAAAGCTCTCTCTCTCTCTCTCTCTCTCTCTCTCTCTCTCTCTCTCTCTCTCTCTCTCGCTAGATCTCAGTGTATATAGCTAGATGTATATGAATGTAACGATATAAAA
>JAOYSI010006249.1:0-12985 GCA_025775065.1 Hiodon alosoides | reverse complement strand
TCCCAGAAGAGTGGAAGCTGTTATAGCTGCAAAGGGGGGACCAACTCGATATTAATGCCTATGGATTTAGAATAGGAAGTCATAAAAGCTCCTGTAGGTGTAATGTGTAGGTGTCCCAATACTTTTGTCCATATATATATATATATATATATATATATATATTATATTAAACAAATAAATCACTATATATACCTATATAGATTTGAATGGTAAATGCAGGAATATGAGGGAACATTCATGCAGCTCTTGCAAAAAAACGAATACATTGGGAAAGTTGTAAATGCTATATTCAGTTATTTCACAAAATACAGACTGTCATGACGCACTCTACCATTCTTCAATCATTCCACAATCCTTTTATTTGCATGGAGATTGTAGCATATAGCATGTAGCAGTTTTACAACAGAGGTTTCTTCACACCTTTTATTTGGCATCGTTTTATACCAATTTAACAAAATGTTGTATTCTACTCTTTCAGACAGAAAAACCAAAAGAACACAGCTTTTTCTGCCTTTTTAACTGCTGAAATAAAATAATGAAATAAAAAATAAAAATAATGAAATAAAAGCACATCAAAATCACAGACTTTTAAGTCAAAACTGAAGTCAGTTGATTATATTTAATCATTAAGCCACTTCTATATGAATGTTGTTCATTCATTAGCCTTGCCAATTTTCTTTCTGTCTCAGTAATTAGGTAATCTCCTGATGCACACATGTAATGGTTGAGTACTCCTTCGGTGACTTGAAGGAATTTTGCAAATGTTTTCACACAATCTGGTCATTTACACACCATGCATTGAATCACTACAATACACATGCTATGCAACAGAGATGATATTAGTTACAGAATGTACACATATTGTGACTAGAAGAATGGTTGCAGTCCTGAGTTAACTTATTTAACATCAACATTTGTTTCTTTGCTTAGATAGTAACATGCATTTGGTGACTATATTTTTCCTTTCGAATGACAATGTATTGTCATGTAGTTTATGGTGAACTTAAAATTAGCCGGTGAAGCTAATCAATTGCCAGTGAAAAGTGCATGAAGTAAATTAAGCAGCACACAATATTACAACTCCATGTAAACTTAATTAATTTATGTAAATCTTAATGAAGGGGTTTCATACTAGAAAACACAATAGGTCTATCTTTGTAAGGTGTGTTGAAGCCATTCTCAACTGTTCTCACACCAAACTATCTGAGAGAGTTGGTTTGGTTTCAAAATAAGTGTTTAATGGATAGGACGTAGGTTTTTTTCGAGTTATACATGCAAAAATACAGACTGTACGTCACTGATGTAGTCGTTATTACTGTTTTACTCGTTGTAGTTTACAAGCTATATATGCTTTTATTCTTTTCCTTTTGAATGGCAACAAGACTCTTATACTGTATTTTAATAATATATACTACAGGGAAGCAAAGTTAACAGATCTGCATAATACAAGTCATTTTTGTTTTTATCAAGGCATTTTTTGTCAGAATGCCTGGATATTCTGTGTGCATTTTTGTTCAGGCTTCTCCACGGTCACCTATCATGGTCCTCATGATCAAATCCAGCTGCTTAAACTGCCAGTTTAATTCAGTGGAGCAGAGGTTGTGCAGGAACAGTGTGTTGGAGCAATCCTTCAAAATGGTAAGAGCATTACCTTGTCTTTTTGTTTGTGTTTTCAAATTACACATGAAGCCAACCAACCAACCAAAATTCAGTGTTATAGATGTATTAAGGAATGCATATAATGACTGATATACCTGTTGCCATCTTTTAGCTTTTTGTAGCTCTAAGGGTCAATCAATAACTGGCTTCAGATCCAGGCAGAATCTGTGTTCGGTAAACCTGGGTAAAGTATAGTTTAATGAACAGTATTTACTATACTAAAGCTGACTTAATGGGATAAATGCCACTATTGTTTTTGTCCTCTATGTTTAATGAGAACAACTTTTTAGTGCCTTGTTGAGTTCAAGTTAATGTTTAAGTGTCTAGCTGCTGAGAGTTGGAAATCAATGTCTGAATGTGGATTAGGATAAATGAAAGTTTAGTAAAGAGTGGACACCCTTACAGAGCAAAATATAACAGATGCATAGCATATTATTCTTAGATACAGTTAAATAGGTTTTAAAACCCATATCTTTCACAATAATTAAATAAATGGCACATTTACATTAAAATTTTAGCAGGAGATATTATTTTCATCATACTCTAGGTCTTTTTTTTATTATCGTGAGTGTACTTGGTGGCTGTTGTGCGGCAGAGTATTTTACCACCACTGCCCTGGTCATAGTGTCTCTTTGTATTATTTGCAAAACCCTCATGTGATCACAGAGAGGGAGGAGACTGCTTTGTTTCTAAGGCAACTGATGTCATGCCTCTCTCAGCAGTATCTGATAGAGAGAAAAAAAATCTTCATTGACTGTGATATTTTCTGTTTACTGTGGGTCAATATTTTGCTTTCTGTTAGGATGAAGGTGCAAATATTATTTTATTTTTATTTTTATTTTATTTAACTGTGTGGGCAATTACATTTACTTGGATTGTCTTTTAAAAATAAAACAACTGTAACGATTGAGAATTTTACTTTTATCCATATCATTTATTATTTTGGTGATTTTGCTACTTTGAAAGAGAACTAAATATTTGTAATGGGAAAAATGCCACAGGATTTTGTCAGTACTATATCACTTCAACCACCCCTAGGAATGCAGCATGTACATAATTGGTTCCAGACCTAAGTTACTATAGCCAATCAGGAATCCTATTTCTGATACATCCCCTTTTCAACTATTCTCTCACATATGTTCAACCAAAAGGCCAGGTCTTGCATGAGACTCTTAATTTTTTCATTTTCATTAATTTAGAAGAACTATTTTTAAGAATTAATTTTCAATTATATATTGGAAAAATGAAGTTTCATGTGGAATGCTGTAGTGCTATATTTGTTCAGAAAATGAGACTACAATAAATCCTTGTATTGCTTAGTGCTTATTTCTGCCTTTTGGTGATGAGTATTCAATACATATCAGATAAAGGCTATAGATGGATGCTAACCATGATGACAGCGTTTGTGGTGAGAAATGCAAGCTATGTGCCAAATAAAGACTAAGGCAAGAACTCACAAGCAAAAGGATAGAGCCAAGCCTAGGGTCATCAAGTGTAAAACAAAGATTATTTTGTACTAAGGGTTCATCAACTAATCTGGGCTAATGTTGAAAAGTGAGGAATATCATTCCTTTCTACTCCTATCAAGCAATCTGTCAGCCGTCAATGTGAACCCTTCATTGGGTTAAGCTTTGGTAACCTGGACTTCCACAGTAAATTCTAAAGAACCCAGTTAAAAACTAAAGGTTGTCAGAATTTAGGAATCCACTGTGGATTGTAAATGGGAAATTTGCATAGAATAGGGGGAATCAGCCCACCATGACCGTTGGCTCTGTGGGTTTTTCCTCCAGGCCAGTAAAATCCAGACCTTGAGTGAGGAGGAGAGAGAGCACATTCTGCCACTGTTGCGGAACGCCCAGTGGGTAGAGGCAGTGGGGAGAGATGCCATCTACAAAGAATTCCTTTTTAAGGATTTCAACCAAGTGAGTGATGCCCAATTAACACCCCACATTGGGAGCGGGTAAAACTCTCAACAGGACAGACAACTCTAAAAACTGCAAAACTGGCTCTCAACAACTTAGATTTAGCATACCCTGGTCTACACAATGTAATCATAACACATGCTAAGAGCCCTGAATTTCATGTAAATGTTTATTTTTTATGCCAGGCATTTGGGTTCATGTCCAGGGTGGCTCTGCAGGCTGAGAAAATGGACCATCACCCTGAATGGTTTAATGTGTACAACAAGGTAGGAATGGTTTCTTATTGCCTTTTACACATGTGTAGTTACTTTGATGCCTGCCCGCAGATTTACAGTGCTGTTTATTTAATGACAATACTGTTTTATTGCAATAGTTTATGCCTGTCCTATGTGGTACAGTGTGAATGTGGTTTATCATCTTCTGAGCAAAATCCATTCATTTAAATTTAACAATCAGTTGACTTTGAGAATAGTTGTTTAATTACTAAAATGTATTTAGCTTGCTTAAGAAATTATTACAAGAGCTTCCAATTAGAGTACCGCCACAGACTGGTATCAGTTAGACAAGAAGCCGAAATTTAGATAATAAAAGCAATCCCTGTTGTGTTCTTAGACAATGCACCTGCTTTTCTCACACTATCTGTTTATCTCAGGTTCAGATAACTCTGAGCACACACGAGTGCGGAGGCCTCTCACAACGGGACATCACACTGGCCACCTTCATCGACCAGGCGTCCATTTTCTGAGCTGCTCACAGATCGACCGTTCCTCAAAACTATTCGATGCCACATCCATTTAACATTCGGTTTCTCCGATACAACCAGAAAACATGGAACTGTGAAATTGACAAACCAAAATAAAAATGTTAACGTCTTTCAGGAAAGAGTGGTACCGATGCTACCACTGCACATTTTAAGCGTAGAAGGGATTAGATTAGATTTCCCTCCTGCTCATTCAAAAGGAAACAACCATCAGCATCAAGTTTAGAGCGCATTAGCTATTCCACCAGTATGAGATTGACTAAAAAAAAAAAGGAAGAGTTTTATAATTAAAGTAGAATAAATACAATTTAAAAAACTAGTACCCCCCAGAAAAATCAATAACATTTTAAAGTATTAAAATAATCCTTTTATCCTCTGTTGTAGCTTTTACTGTGTCACCTTCTAATGATTCAAAATAAACTGAAACGAGAAGGGATGTCATTTCCTTGTATGGAATTCATACTGAATAGAATTCACTTCAGGTTTGTGCCATTGGTCTAAGACTACTATTTTATAGCACAAAATTGAATAAGTCTTGGGGACCATTTATGTACGCTGAATTTAAAATAAATTGAGGTTTACAAAGAAATTTTTAATCAAGGTTTTATTAAACTTAAAAATGAGTCATTATGTATAGGTGCTCTGTATTCTACCAATTACTTAGGAACACTACTGCTCACTTATGGCCTGGGATTTTGTCTTAGGTTGATTTACTGAAGTTTACCATTTGACAACAGCTCACATTTCCATTGGTCAAAACTTACCCTCAGATGAAAAAAATGAGAATGAGACCAATGTTGATTCTATGCTAAGTGGGGAAACACCAGTCCTCATTGGGTGAACGGTCTGCTGGCTTTTGGGTGTTCTCTTCCAGGTAGCGATTTACACCTGCAACACCAGTTGAGGCGATAGCGACCCAAATGACACATAAACCCAGCAGAAACTGTGACCTTCACCCTCCTGTACTATACTCGGATGCTTCATTGCGTGAGGATACATTGGATGTAAAGAGAACAAAAGACGACATTTTTTTACCACTGGTGTGAAGCCAATATTTGAGTTCACACCAAGAATATAACACCATCCAACTTGATCGTTGTGGGAAAATTCCCAAAGGAACCTCCTCACCTGTCAAAGAATTAAATCTTAAGAGATCTTCTACTCGTTTTTGTCGTCAGATAGCTTTAAGCAACCACCGCTTGACCAAAATCAAAATCTAATGTTTCTTTGCCAAAAGAGGATGGAGATCTAGGGCAGCTGAAAAGCAAAATAAAAATCGGAATTTTTTGTTATCCAAATTGTTGACTGGAGCAATGTCATACAATAGTAACGTCACTGCAGCATGTAATACAAAAGGTCAAAAGGACCAAATACAATTGACAACAGAGCCACAAAATACATACTGCTCAAATTTATTAGAAATTGTGTGACCAAGAACTGCTTTTAGAAACTAACCATCCCTCTTTTTATTTATGAATGTTATTTTTTATTACTCATTAACTCCTAAAGCATACATTGCAGCCAAGTACATTAAATATTGAAATAAGCAACATTTCATGAAGAGAAACAAACGCACATACTTTACACCATTAATATTTATTAATGATTTTTTTAAAAGGAACACCAATTTATACAAAATCGGGGTAGGTTAAGATCCACCCAACTTATTGAACTCGAGATTTCATGATTTGATATAAGACTGAGCTCCCCAAGGCACATCTAGCTTAAGCGTTTGCCCAGGGGTCTAATCCAAAATGACTGAGCGTTAAAAGGCATAAAGGTGAATGCTACGTGATATCGCTTCAAAGATTTTCCTTCAAATGAAAATCAATACAATTTTTCCTCTTTATCTATACGTTTGTGGCAATAACCAGTGCTGGTTATGAATAGGGACTCAGACCATCTTGATTTGAATAAACAGAAACAACCCAACTTTGTCAACTTAAAGTGCAGGTGGGTCGAGGTCTTCATGTTATCAACCCTAAAAAATAAAAGTGTTGTGCTCCATTACAGTGGTATAAAGCCTTAAGGTTTTAATACTGAAAAGTAATTTGGGGGCTTCTAAAAGAGTAAGCTGTACCCCACATTTTGAAACCTGCATTTTCATAACCAAAAAATAAAATAAAAATACATGCGACAAAAAAAAAAAGAATAAGTATTGATGGACAATGTAAATATTATACATCGCATAAATGATTAATAAAACGACAGTGGTTAATAACAGTATTAGAGCTGCACAAAGGTCAAGTCTCAACATAGTTCAACATGACTAATGTGGAAATTATTCATCCCTACCCCTTCGGTTATGAACCAACAAGCACAATAACAAACAAAACCAACCAATAAAATGCACAAGAAAAGAAAAACAAACAAATACAAAAACTAGACAAGTAGCCCTACATTAACTTATTGGAAAATGCATCTAATTAACATAATTATTCAAAGTCAAGAACAGCTTTATTGACAGACATGAGACGCTACCAATGCTTTACTAAAGTCATTTTCTAACCGTTTTTCAAATCCACGCTATGGAGGTTCTGGGGTCACAGACAGGGTTTCTTAGCTACTGCAGACATGAGGGTGTTGCAAATAAGTCAATGGGCAACATTATTGCTTTTTAATAAGGGCTGAAAATGAGGTAGATGGGGAAAATTGCCTTGAAAAAAAGACTACATTTCCCCCCCAAGATAGCATACACAGATCCATAAGATTAGGGAAGGCGTGGAATGCATTAAGGGTGGTGAAGTCCTTTCCCCCTCCCCGTCCCTGGATTTCAGCCTTTGAATTGTGACCAAACGTTTAGCCGTTTTTCAGCGGACTACAAAGCAACAGCAACAAGCTCTCGTTGTTAAACATCAGTAGATGAAGCTCAGTTTCATGCATCATAAAGCTGCTTCAATGACAAGCACCACAAACCAGCAATAGGACACATGGTTCACATTTGTACATGCTCTAGCTTTCAAATACAGCGCCTACTTTATTACTCTCTGTACGATGTACAGATTAAAGGTTAATGTGGTTTCATCTTGGCATACAACAAACATTAATGATATCTTAAGGGAGTCCTTCTCTACCGTTGTACTAATGTAATGAAGAATAAGCACAAATGTTCTGTGGTGTTTAATTTCTGTAAACCGGGAAGAATTTATTTTTTCTGCACAGTTTAGAACTCATGTCCATGTGGTCATCTTTATCATTTAAATATACCCTAGATGGTACTTGTTTGGGGCAGCACCGGTCAGGAGAAATTCAGGCTGTATAAGAATGTTGCCAAAAGGCTACAGGTTTAAATCAGAAATGTACTTAAATTTCTTTTCCCAATTTATGAAGTGGGTAAAAAAAAAAATTGAGAGCCAAATTTGTAAGAAATTCAGCTGCCCTGGAGAAGGATACTCGCAGGAGTTCATCACGTACATTCAGACATGGAGCGTCGATAAACCCAAACCCTGTTCCCTTACGAGTTGTATTACTTCAAAATAAATCGAACGTCAAACGAAAAAGGGGGATGCATCCTCGTTCCAGAATCAATCATCTGTAGTTCCGTATATACAGAGCGGTGCTGCACAGTGTAAAAGGCAGCTCCAAATCATGCCTCTTCATTTAAAGTAATCCCAGAAGGCACTTCCGCAGACCGTACACATTTAAAATTACAAACCCTGAACAGTAAAATCTAAGCAATCCCAACGTACCCTGAATCTCTTTAAATTAAACATTTTGAAGTGCAAACCTCCACCATTTTCTCCACATTTAATTAATTTTAAGGTTTTATTAATTTCATTTTAAAATTTCCTTATTTGGCAATCCTCAATTTTATTTTGTTCTATGTTAAATGAAAAATCAACAAGTAATACTAACCTATTACAGATGCAAGAACAATAATTGAGCATTCTGTAATGCAGTTCTTTCAACATCTTCATTACCATTCAAAATGTCAATCCTTTTTGTTTGTCAAACAAACCAAAAGGGTCCCTTTTTCCCCTTCTGACCAGAGTTTCATTAATAACAATGGTTTTCTTTTAAAAATTACTTTGACTTCTGCAATAATGTTTCAGGGGGTAAAATGTGATGTACTCATTTGGTTCCATGTTTAAAGTGCTAATCAGTTTTTGCAGTAGGGGGCGGTAGCATGTAGGATATTTGGTTTGGCTTGTCAGTTCCCCGCATAGATACCTACAATGCATTAAGCATAGAGTTTCTAAATCTATTGATTTAACTGAAAGAGTGGTAGAGTGGCCCTTCTACCATCACTGAACTTGTTGTATGACAAAATCTGTATGGAATAATTCACTGCAATACAGAATCACTTTCAGAAGACGTCTGCATATAACATTAACAGGCAATTCTCCATCGTGCAGGTTTCTGACCGCGTAATGGATTATGGATTCTCTTCCACGCTGGCGCCAAAACAAAACCCAAGGGACGGTTTATGAAAGAACCAAACAGATGTTTAGACACAACCAGGTATCATCACATATTTCCTCCTGAACGATATGCAAATCATCATTATCACCACCACCACCACATGTAAGGAAAAGTTAAACCAAACCAAACGCCCTTTTGAATTGGTTATCCTTTAATCCCAGGGGATCAGTCTTCTCAAAGGCAGCCTGACACATGATAATTATTTGTGCTTTGACGAGAATTAGAAGACGGGCGACTAGATTAAAAATGATAAGGCAACAAATAAAAACAAAACAGAAAGTGCACAACTCCGTCCCCAGTCCTGACCTTCACACAGGGGCCACTGCTTTCACAGAGCGGCCCAGACTCAGTGGACTTTGGAGGTGCCGTTCATGTGCTTCTGCCCCAAGGACGGAACTTCTGTGCTATAGAGGCAGTCGAGAAACCCGCAGGAGATCTCCGTCACCATGGAGCGGTCAGGTATAGTCTGGGCCATGCCATAGATGGCCCCCTGCAAGAATAAAACTTGGTTACATTCAGTGCCGAAGCATTGATGTACCTCAAAAGACGGCAGGCTGAGCGGGCACAAATAGGATGTTTGCAAGCCCTTTTGAAAGGAGAAATGACTACACTTCCATCTATATGGTTGAGTTCTCAGGTTTAATTTCAATACGTTTAACAAAAGCACCCTATACATTTTAATGGAAGAAAGTGCAGGATTACAGACAAAACTACTATTTTAAGGTATTCAGGTGTGAAGCATATTCCAACCGCCTAGCTCTGAGGATGGAATAAATTAACCTTTTCTTCAAAAAGAAAAAGTTAATTTGTTGGTTACTGAAGCCCAATTTTTTTTCTCTATTGTGCACCTGGATCAGTTCTCAATGCAACCCTTACTGCTCAGTGGCCTGTACAGATGAGGAGAGGTACAGCCTCCTAGAGGACAGTCTCCTGCTTACCATGCCAGTGGTTTTCTCCTTGGGGTTCTTCATGATAATTGCGACCTGTTCTTTAAGGTCACTGATGAACTGCTCTGCAACCCCAGGCTTTGTGTGCAGTAACGTCACACAAATATGGATGCTGTTTGGAGACGGGCAAAGCTGGGTCACAAAGAGTCACAAGCAAATCCAATTTAACTGATTAAATGAGCCAAACTCAAACAGGATAAGGTGACCGTCCCATTTATAAAACTTTTAGCTTAAGAACACCACAGCATAGGCAGCACCACTCAAGCACAAATTCATGGTGACTGGAACTGGATGATGAAGATATCACGATCTCAGACTTTCAGGAATGTCACCCTTACAAGTCTTACCTAGAAGGAAACTGTAGCGAGTTCAGATTCCAGCCCTTAGAGGTCAGAGCATTGGATAACCGGAAGATATCGAAGACAGAAGAACCTAGCGCTACAACAGAGACTTCAGGCTTTCCAAAGACCATCAAGCCGTCCAGCTTACGAGCTCTGTGCAAACAGAAAGGAAAAGGTAAAATCTGTTGTCCTTCCCAGCAGATTGAACAATAGAGTATATAGCACACTCATACCAATGTATAAACACAGAGGAAAGAACATCAGATTGCAGTACAAAAATGTGTTTTAACCAATCAGGGCCTGGTGTACCCTTACGGAGTCAGGGGGAAGGAAACGGAGGAAAACGTGTAAAGAAATATGTACTCTGTCTCAATGAAGCGTGCCGTTCGAATGATCTTCTTGGTGGCCTGGATGTAGCCATCCTCGCCCATGTGCATCATGGTGGCCCAGCATGCAGCAATGATGCCCCCCGGCCGAGAGCCTGCCACCGACGGCGAAGCGTAGATGCCCCCTTGCCAGTCAGGGGCCACAAAATACTGATAGTGTCTGTACTTCTGGTCACTGTATAGGATTACCGAGGAGCCCTTTGGGGCATAGCCATACTAGGAGAAACGGACAGAAACAAAAAATAAACAAACAAACACAAACCGCAAAAACGTCCAACATATCCACGAACTACTTTATGAGCCAAGGAAGCCTTGAACAACGGCAGGCACCATCTGAACCGAATTCGATTCTCCCCTCTCCCCCCAGCTTACCTTGTGCGTGTCTGCAGAGATGCTGGTCACGCCTCGGACTCGGAAATCAAACCGAGGTAACGGGTAATCAGCCTGAGCCATAAAAACGATAAGGAACCCACCCAGGCAAGCGTCCACGTGGAAAGGAATGTTGTACCTTACAGCCAGCTGGTAATGGACAAATGGCAAAGGGGCATTTTAACGCTCAGAGGCTCCCGTTGTGACTTAGGATCAGAGCTGTCCACTACAGCACAGTGCCGAAGGATTCAGATTAGTGGCAAGTCATTTTAGTCATGAATTACACCGCTGTTCACCGTATATGCACCTGGTATTTTGTCTTTGCAATTTTGTATTAAAGTCAAACTTCATACTCTGCACTATCCTGCTCTAATAAGGCTCTGCAAATCCTACTGTATAAGGGGGAATGGCAAATAAATAATAAAATGACATCACTAGGACAAACCCAGAGCATACAATAGAGTATTCCATGCATCCTGCAGAGCAATGTTCTAAATTGTGAGTAATGTTCCCCTTTACCTTCCCTACTTCCTCAATAGGATCCATTACGCCATGTGGAAACTGTGGTGCGGAACACACAAGCATCGCAGTGTTTTTCGAGATGGCCTTCCTCATTGCCTACACCGAAACATAAAGAGCAATCATTTGGGACAGAACTGAGAACAGCCCACAGTATCACAGCTCATCTTGGTTTCGGACCAAGATGAACTGAGTAAACTGAATTCAATAATCATTTTCTAAATATGCAGCAACTGACATGTCCAACATGCCACAAATTAATCAAAATAAGAATGAAATTTATTTTATTGCGATACAAAAGCAAGTGAAAAACTACTAGCAGCCTGTACGGATACGGTTTTCACCAGAAAGAAAGTGGAATAAATGTTAAACTGCATCCAAGGCCCATCTAGACCGGGAATTTTCTCTTTATTTATTCATACGTGTGGTGTCGATCTCCACAAAAAACAGCAACAGAATGTTCTTAGGAAAAAAAACAAAAAACAAAAAAACAAAAAACAAAAAAAAAAAAACAGACCTTTACGTCAACTTTCATGGTCTTCTTGTCCAAGGGTATATGAACCAGTTTCATGCCAAAGTAGTGAGCCGCCTTGTCGAAGGCTGCATGGACACTTACTGGGGCAAGACTGTAGGAGAGAAGGGAGGGGACTTTTGCATACTTCCGAGCTGTAAACCCCTAAGAGTGTGTGAACTTGTTAGACACGCGACTTGCAGTTATAACACCTTACGTGCATATGAGGCTTAATTCAAAGGTTAGTCACCTAACTGACCATGAATTAAATTTTGAATTTACCCTGATCCTGTACTAACACATATTCAAGCAAGGTTACCGTTCTCAAATTCACTATTTATTCAGGCAAGATGTTTAGTTGCCTGAACTAACAAACAGTGTAATGAAACAAATGAATGCCCTAAAAGGCAACAATCTAACTCTCTGATAAAAACATACATTTCCGGATGTTTGATTCCACGTTCGTATGCCAGATCTCTGTATGCCTTGCAAGCCATCAGAATACTCTCAGTTCCTCCTGAAGTAACCTGAAATATTTGAAGAAAAAAAAATTATAAAATTTATAAAAAAGTAGCATATTAAACTTTTTAACCCATAGCCCATAATCATTGGTTACCACGTTCAAAAAGCATTAAGAAATTGAGACTCAGAAAATACGTACAAATACGGTCAATAATAAGGTACAGGGTCTGGATATTGCTACTACAAATTGGAAAATAAAGACCGTGCTGTAATTTAGCACAAGACTACATGCATTTTCTTAACTGGTTAGAGAACAATAAATGTTGCATGAAATCTTTAGATAAATTGTGAGCAGTAAAAAAGGAATTCAAATATACGGTTTCTAAATAAATTAAAAAACCCTATTCAATCATTACTATAACTGAAAGACTAGATACAGCCTTACAGGAGTAGGTTCGACAGGGATACGGTAATACGGCATCTGATGGGAAAGCCTGGCCTTGACAAAACTACAAAGAACAAAGTTGGCCTTGATTTAGATTTAGGTGTTCCTGGTACTGCAAGATACTGTAGGAGAGGGGGGGGGGGGGGGGGGAGAAAAACCTTTCATTGTGTTGTGACCCGTAATTGTAACCAAATTTGCTTGTCTTCACCCCGCTTTTAGAGCGAAAAATACCTTAGGACGTG
>JAOYSI010006248.1:2500-12986 GCA_025775065.1 Hiodon alosoides | reverse complement strand
CTCTTCCTTTCCTTTGGTTTTATTTTCTTATGGGGAGAGAGGATGATTTGGGGTTTTTTGTTGATGATGTGTAGAGAGGAGGAATGGGAGAGAGGAGGAGAAGGGGGAGAAAGAGGAAGAATGGGAGAAAGGGGAGGAAGGGGAGAGAGGAGGAGGAAGGGGAGAAAGGGGAGAGGAGGAGAAGGGGAGAAATAATAGGAACAGGAAGGAAGTAGGAGGAAGGAAAGGAAAAGGAGCTTTCATTTTTGTAGATCCTTGGTTGGTGTCAGGGCGCTTACAAACGGCACAGTGATGTCTCAGCATAGGTCACCACCCCTCCTGGCCTGCACTTCCCGTTTTCAGTACTCTGTCTTTTATCACTGAGCCTTGGTCATGGCCTGGTCTTCTGAGCGGGCCTCAAGAACGTGGCTAATCAGAGGCCCGCGCTGGCGTGACCTGCTTTTCTCTCCACTCATACAGCCATTGGAAACAAAATGTACGTCCCTGGCACGCTCCGTTCTCGACTGTGTCGCCACACGGCCAGACACAATCTCAGTACCGTGGCAGACAGCTAAACCGCAAGGCCACTTGGTCTGCCAGAAAAGAGCAGTCCTGTGGCGGGAGGGGGGGGTCCAGGTGCCGTAGGTAAAGTGTTAAACAGGCCCTAAACCCTCCTGCCCCCCTGGCCCTCGTAGCCCTGATGGTCAAACAGCTGGGGGCTAACACCTCGCCCTGTACCAATGAATGACCCACCCCCGCGTGGTAGCTCTCAGGTAGCAGCTGCCAGACCAAGGTCGCGGGGGAGAAGTCAACATGTTGTGAGCAAACAGCGGCATCCTGCTCAGAGGACAGGTGCGCAAACAAACCCCCCCCCACAGCCCTCTTTTTCTGGGGACCTGTTACTCTAGAGCTCCCGCCAGAAAACCCATGATTCAAATTCTGCTAGTCTTACACAAGTGGCCTTTTTCAGTGAAGAAAATTTTTTAAAAGATGGCTCCATAGGGTACATTCCGGAGGGCACATTCCGGTGTCACGAAGCAGTGTCACGAAGCAGTGTCACGAAGCAGTGTCACGAAGCAGTGTCACTAAAGAATAATGAACCAGCATGCAGCAAAACTGCGGATAATAATGGACTCAAATATAATTTCCACTGAACAGTATTATGACTGCATGGCACCCATTCATAAGGAAGAATTCTGCTGGTTTTTAAAGTATTTTCTTTACTGTAAGAAAACCCAGATAACTTGCCCAGGGCTTGTGTTTAAAGCTTCAAATGAACACACAGCATATCGACTAATCTAAACACCCAGGGGCCCACTGATGGAACGGCACAGGTCACTCCTCCCCCAGCAGGGGGCAGAGTGCATCACAGGCCACAGTGCAAGAGTGGGAACTGCAGCACTTGCCCTAAGAAGGAGTCAGGCAGGGCATCAGTGGAAAATCAATCCGTTTTTAACACCTCTCCTTCGCATCGAAAACACATCTAGAAAACGCAAACACATCCACAGCACACATCTAGTAAAACACATACGCTACACACACACACACAACACACCTAGAAAACACAAACACATTCACATGTATGTACAAGATACATCACAGGCTTGGTCTGGGTATGAACCCAACCTGGTGCTGCTTACACAGGGCTCTGACCGGGCTCTCTGACTCATTTGAATGTGTATAACGAGAAGCCCATGCAAGAGGGACAAAACTGGTTGTCCAAGGACTCTTGAATTACAAGTAAAGACAATGGCTAAGAGTGCACAAACACACACAGATCACACAAGCGTGGCAGCTGTCTCACACGCATTTATGATACATGTGCAGGCTTGGATAATGCTAAAGAAAGTACACACACACACACACACACACACACAGACACATATGTACACACAGACACACACACTCTCTCTCTCTCTCTCTCTCTCTCTCTCTCTCTCTCTCTCTCTCTCTCTCTCTCTCTCTATAGAGTAGCGGAGGTGTTTCTGTGAAACATTCCTCTAAACAGCCATGTCACTGCCTTTCATTATTTAAGCAGAAGAAAAACGGCCTTGTCTTTTAGGCAGATATCTGAGAATATTCACTCCGCCGGGAGTAGATGTGGGTCATTCATCAGAATTGTCCTGATAAGGCTTTTAAAAGAAAACTCAAGAGTTAACACTACTAAACATTCTCACTTAGTCCTGAAAATAGACCTTGTGCCCCAAAACACATCAGCGTTTATTATACTTTTTATTTTTTCTAAATTTATGAGCTGTAAAAGTAAACTGATAAGTTAAAAAATGAATAATGAAAAGAACAGGTACACAGAAATGATTGGCAGGCCACCAGTGGCTGGGCCAGCGAACTGTACAGACAGATGATTAGACACAGCATGCACACCGAGGGTAATCGGAGATGAGGGCGGGACTAATGGCTTCAGAGCCCAATTCGAGTCACATGGGGGAGACTGCGCTGTTACTGGGCATGCTCAGTAGACGCCGTAGGGGAGTCTGAGGGGACAAAGGCAGCCAGACAGGTCTTCATTCTCATGGTTTGGTTATCCTGTGCTCATTGCTACACAAGCCTTACCCACAGTCGAATCAGTAAAGCTCCTCAGTCTCCTCCTCACAATCACTCCCCCTCGCCTCCTCATCCCAACCTCCCCCCGCCCGCTTTATGCTCCCACCGAACAGCTGGAAAGCCAAGCCTGTGCTCTCCGGAGGCTGTCAGCCGGAAAAGCCGGCTGTAGGCAGCCTGTTGTATTGATTGAACAAGCCGGGAAGCTGTGTGAGAGCGTGCTGGGGTTCAGAAAGGGGAAAGGAAAAGCTTGAGGGGGATAGGGGGGTAGGCGCACATCATCAGCGAACAACAGACAGCCACGGCGGCTCGGAGGGTCAGGGGGCGGGGCCTGCGGGGAGCTGCTAACGCTCTCCTGAGGTGGCCCATCTGACAACGGCGAGTCTTAACAGAGACGTCTTCTGTCGAGAGGCTGATCATGTGGAGACGCTCCAGGCCGACCTCTGTCACGTCTCCTTTATCACCCCCGCCCCACGTGTTTATTCACAGGCAGGAAGGAGGAGTGAGGAGGCTGGAACGGCAGGGCCAGGAGCTGCCCCGAGCCTCATACAGTCAAATTAGCACTGCCGGGGGCTATAATTAAATGGGCTTTACTCCTGTCGTCTCAGACAGGCTTTTCAATTGAAGGTGACAATGATCCACTCTGTCGAAATTGAATGAAATGAGCCAAATGCATCACCAAAGCCAGGCACATGGAGGGGTGTTTCAAAGGCGCCTTCCTGAGCGAGACACTGATCACAACATTAATCAACCCGGGAAATTCCGCCCCCTCCCGTCAACCCTCCTGACCCCTCCTAACAGCAAAGCAGCTATTTTCATGTGATAAAGCGCACCTCCCCCCAAAGAGAAACACGGGTCTGGTCTGTCGCATCTACAGCGATGTTTACCAGCACAGGAGAGAGCCTTCTCTACAGCTGCTAACCTTTTGCACAGCGTGCACAACTGGGCATTCACTGCAGCAGGCAAAACCAAGCCCTGCCTCCAAGGGCCCCTTTGGTATCTGAAACAGCTCCATATCTATAGCCGTTTCGTATAAGGAGAAGAAACGGGAAGTGTGTTTATGTATGTACAGGGGCTGTCACACAGTAAATCTGTTAGCAAGGTTTGCGGCAGCTGGCTCATACAGTTTCCCCAGGGCACATTCAACACGTCAGGTTCCTGTGTCTGCGCTCTGTGTCTCCCTCCACCGGCCCGTGAGAGCTGTGAACCCGCCCGCCGCCAGGGCGGGGAACGTGGCGGAGGTTTGTTACCTCCTGGTTGCCTGCGAACAACCAGAAATCAAGAGGAAGTGGTGAGGATGCCTTGGTTTACGGGATGGCCTTGCGGCGATTCCGAGCTTTGATTGATTTAAAGAGTGACATGGGGCTCCAGCGTGGCCTATTACTGACACAGCAGCCATAAGTTTGGCGAGTGTTCCCTGTGAGACGGGAATCCGTCCCCCCAACCCTTGTGTGCGCGGCGCATCCGGGTACACTGAGAGCACACCGCCGACCATCTGCCGGCCATTCACACAGAGTGTAAACAGTCTACTGGAACAATACAGCGCACGAGTGTGGTGCCCCGCCACTGTTAATGGGTCTTGCCTAAGTTCCTGGTCTTAATCCTGCTGAGCCTTGTGTCCGGGAGACGGAAGACGTCTGAAGTTCCCTTTCCCTCCCGCCAGCTAAAATTTCTGCCAACCACTTTGTGTGCAGAGGCGTTTTCTATCCAAAGGCTCTTTTAGTTTGTAATAAACCCTGTTGCATCAAGGGCAGGTCAAATTAATCAATAACATTCAGCTGAGCCCTTCTGAATTACTATCCACTTGAGTTCTGACTACTCACCACCTTCTGGAGGCTTATATTAAAGGGCAACACGCTTTTCCTGCTTTTCAGAGGAGAAAGGGATAAATGAAAAAATAAAGCTTGAAAAAAGACTGATCCGGCCCGAGTCAGGAGTGCCAAGCGTGGTAGCACTGGCCTGGCATCAGTGACTTCCTGTGACAACAGACACGGCCTACGTGAAAAAACGCCCGATCGCACCAGTCATGTCTTCATTACGTCATCTGGGCCCAGGGGAAAACAGAACCGCTTCTGTGCCTCTCACTTATTCACTCAGGTTACGAGACGTGCGGCCAAGTTCCATTCCGTTAACAAGCCCCGTTAAAAATATTACATGCCGTTCTATAAACACAGAGTCTTGACAGGTCTGTCAATTGTCCCGGGTTTCTTAATTGCCACCATTTATTCACAGTATACGCCAGGGCTTGTGTGCTGGTACCAGGAACAAGACGCACCTCGCCCTAAAGGAAGGATAGTCCACCGTAGTTTTCCACAGACAGGCAAAACCTCAGTGCAACCTTTACGGTAGGAAAGTAACTCTGTTTGCCATCAATAGCGGCGCAGCTTGTGAAAGGTTCTGCACAAGGGAATCAGTCAGCTCAGACAAGAGTACAGACTGAATGAGTGGAACCCGGTTGAACAAGTAACACCAGAAGCCGTGTGGTGTATCACATCTGACATCAAATGTAACACTGGGGAAAAACTTCTCCCCGCCGTGCTAAGATTAATCGCGCAAACATATGCAGCAGGAATCCAAAATCCGCCTGGGTCTGCTTGTTGGTCCTTGGGCGGCTAATACTGCAAAGGAGCGCTTCTGATATTCCACATGGCTACAAACCTGAGCGCTCCGAAGACAAGGGCCTGTAAGGTGTGCCAAAGAGGAAACACGCATATGGAGCAGCCAGATCCACAGAGGGTTGGCTGCGGGTTATTTCCATATAAATCACAGGACTCACTCAGATGCACCTAGCTTATTTGTTCCAATGTAATGCACTGTCGCCACACAAAAAATGCCCAAAGGCCCATTCAAATTTGACGGCTCCTCAGTTCCCTCTTAAGCTTTGCATTAGCCCCTTCCCCGTAGCAGGGCGATAAATCCTGTCCCGCTCGGTCATGCAGAAACTAAAAATGGGCGTGAAGGGAGGAGCCAATTACAACGGAAAACCCGCGGTCGCTGTAAAGGACGTTAAAAGGGGGGGTTGAGATGACGTCACAGGTCACGGTTAAAGGCGATAGCGGGACCAGATGAGGGTAGTGACTAAAATGGTCTAACTTCCAGTGCAGGGAACTTGGATCCCAGCATCCCTCTCCACGGCCCACTACCTCTTACCATCTATAATACACAACTCTCCCACTGTTATCCCACTGCTATCTGTCAGTGCCCCTTCAGCACACCAAGCAGAGCCTTGAATGATAATGAGCTGCTCTCCAATCCAAATGCCTGACAGACAGCAGCAGTGTGGAAACGGGGATGCAGGTTCAGACTCTGGAAACAGAAACAGCCTTGGGCAAATGCTCAAACTAGCCTGGGAAATATCCAACAGAAAAACAGGCTACCACATCAATTAAATTCATGTGAAAATGCTATTTCTCCAGACAGAAGTCATTGCTAAGCAAGTACATCCTTTTTAATAATTACAATTATACAAATGTTTAACCAATAATGCGTAACCATATGTGCAGTGATGGTCAAAAAAGGTACGGATCACTTCAATTTGAATATCAAACTTTTTCAGTTTGTTTGACAATTGTGTATTCTTCATTCATGTGAACAGAGAGCTCCTATTTGTAAGCATATGTGATGACATCGTCCTTCAGTGTCCAATAGATAAAGGAAGCAGTCTGACAGGGATCCACGGCGAATTCCACTTTGTAATACTGTACAGGGATCTTAGCAAGACAGCGGGCAGTTGAGGGCCTGGGAGAAGCCGGAGGGGAGGTGCTTTGACCGCCAGGGCCCCAGTTACTGATTCACACTCTGGGATTGGCGAGGTCAGAACTGCCGCTTCCCTGCTGGTCAGCGCAGAGCAGTCACAAAGAAAGGTTCGTTACTCTCCTCCTCCTGCCCGAGCTGTCAGGCCTGTTTCCCCACGCTGCAGTGGGTCACTGGGTACAGCTGAGTGCTGGACGTTCAGGCTGGGCGGTTTCTGGGAAGGGGCTGTTTATGCAGTGATAAGGGGTGGCCACCGGGGAGGTAGCAGGGGGCAGGCACGGTTAAAGGGGCTCAGGGAATGAACCATCAGCTTCCCTTTCCAGGCCTGGCTCACACTCTCATATGAGGACCAGACCCTGAGACAAGTCGCCGTGGACTTTGCCTGCGCTGTGGGATTAGTCGCTGTAATACTTCTGCAGGGTATACACTAGAGACAAGAAGATGGCTTTACAAGCCAAACACAAGTGTTAAGATTTGGGAAAGACCAGAACTGAAGTGTAAGAAGCCCTTTCACCAAAGCCAGAAAGGTGCCTCTGGTATCTTCGGATTTAGAGTACAGTCAGTGTCTCGTCAGGCCTTCCAACCCATCCACAAAACAAACACCAGCCCTTTACCAGGCCGGATCGGCACATCACATCACTGGGTCCATCATAGCCTCAGCTTCCCATAGCGCAGATCTGGCCCAGGAAAAACATTAGCTCATTTTAATTTGCACATTTATAAAGAAATGTCACTGAGTCCTAGACGTCTCCCAGGCATGCATCGTATTAATTATTAATGTACTAATTAGGGTAATTCAGCCAAAGCTCGCTTGATATTTCAGAAACATTCATCGGAGTTGTGACGAAAGCTACAGATGCTTCACCGCGGGCCTTAATTAACCGGTCTGCTTGAGGGTTCATTTTTCCTCTGCGGTTCTGTTTGGTCAGAAATGAGATGTGATTGCTAAAGCTTGACATTTCTGATGTCTGATGGACCACACAGGAAACAAAAGCACGAGGGTAAGATTCCCAACATAACTCGCCTTTTACGCAGGCTCTGGAAACGCACTAAACCACGCCACCTGACGAACCCGATGGCTGAAGAAGGTGGAGTGACCCAAGGCCAGGGTCGCTGGGACTGCCCGTCCCGGTGAGAGCCGTCCCGTGCAAAGCCGGTCTCCAGGCACACTCCCGCCAGGGAATGCCTCGCTACGTCCTACCCCTTCCAGCCAGGCCGCTCCTTCCTTTTTTCATAAAACTATAATTAGAAACCATGCGTGGACTATTGTCTCATCAAACCCGCCACAGAATTTCCACTAGAACTCTTATTGTTCTCCTCAGAAGCAGTTCCCACAGCCTGGAAAGAAACCAGCCGTGGTGTGCTTGGATGGAAGTTATTCTCAGCTGAATGGGTATTTATAGTTTCACTGCCTTCAAGCACGTACTGTACACAGTGACACATCAGGACTGTAGTGTTGGTGTGTGTGTGTGTGTGTGTGTGTCTTTTCTCTTTTATGGAAATTATAAAGGCATTTCCTCTCCTGCTAGACACACATAACCTGACACCAGTGAGGAACCACAAGGTGAACAAAGGTGATAGAAGGGCAGTGGGAGGAGCCGTGTCGTTGGCCCCGAGGCCGAGCAGACCCGCAGTGCCTAGAATCTGTTGGAGGGACGGGGTGTGCCACTATAAGGGGTTTCAGCAAAACAACAATCCACGTCTGGCTTTTCAGGTATTGCTTAAGCAGTGTATCTCACCATCAGCTCTTAGACCAGACCCTGCAAGCCACTGAGGGCGGGTCCACGGATGAGCAATTCCACCCCCTCCCACAGGGGGTCAGGCTTTCATTCCACAAAATAAACCCAAGAACCTCACCGCTCTAGGCGCATCCCAGTCTGCTGGCCTGACGCAGCATGGGCGAATCACACAGATGAGATCGACCTGTCAGAAATATCACATCGCAACCCCAGGTGACGGACAGCCTCGCGCGGTGTCCCTCGTCACAAAGCAGACACCTCCCATCTGCAGAATTTGGCCATAGGATCTCACACGAGAGCACTGTGGTGTCCTTGTCACACGTTGTCTCATTACTCTGGAATCCTCTCACTTTGGTAAACAGCGAAGTCTCAAAGTCTTCCAGGGCTGCATACCTATGAGGATCACTCTCAGCACCTGGGAGACGAGGAACACAGCAGGCAGGTCCGTAATAAACCAGCCGCGTCTGCACTGATGAGATGGTGTGGCTGAAGAGGAGACAGGAGGGAACATTGCTTTTTCCTCTGTTCTAAATGCCAGGCGGCGATGTCATCGTCCAAACCGCACGGAAACGAGCTTCCCCGGCAGAGACAGGGAGCCGCTGACGAGCTGACGGGCCAGGAGAAAGAGGAAGGGGCGGCTTTGTCTGGGACTATCCAGAGAAAAAGGTGTCCTCAGAAGGGAAAAGGGAAAGCCCAATCCACGTTTAACAGGCAATAACTGAAACAACAGGGAGCGAAGCGAGCAGCTTCTAATTGCCTCCATATCGTAAAATTATTTCGTTCAATTTATAATTACATCATTAAGTTACATTTTCGGTTTACACAGTCCCTACACACAGGTCTTTCCTCAAACGACACCAAAGTGGTTAAGCGGAGAGGGAGATGATATGAGAACAACACAAACAGCCACCCATGTTTGCTTCTTTCTGGTAACGTCGGGTCCGTCTCCAGTCCCCGCCTGGCAGGAGAGACGATGGCCTTTTAAGCTTCGTGTTTAACATGTTTTACGTGGGCTCGTAAAAAAAAAAAAAAAAAAAAAAAAAGCCTCTCTGGCAGCAAGGCTCAGGGGAATCGGCGCTTGCGCTGACAGAAAGTGACAAGCGAAGGGGGAGGGGGAAAAACAACAGTAAAATAAAAAGAGGAAGAGAAAAAGGCAGCCAGGAACCACACGACGGCCCCATCTGCGCGGCACTTTCTCACGGGCAGACGTCACCTTGTCATGCCCGTCTCCTCACGCAGCTGCCTTCCTCATTAGTCAGCTTCAGACGTTAGCTCCGCGGCTGTGCTGGTTCACACGGCAACGAGCCGGCCCCTGCAGCCCCTGCAGTGAGAGGATGCGTCCTCCCCGGGCCGCCGCTGGGACCACCGCTGCTCACTCCTGACAGCACCACAGGTCCAGGCCGCCGGGGAAAGTCGCGAGGGGAATTTCTCCCGCAGATACGAGACATTATACCGCCCCACTGTACTCGCCTGCCCACAGTGCCAGAGAGCCTTTCTGAGGCAACCGCTCACATCGCCCCCCCGAAAGCCTCCCGTCGCATTTTCCACACGGGAGCTGCTTCTCCTCCATACGGGGGGAGAAGAAAGAAGAGCGCTAAGTCAGGCGTTATCTTCTTCTCCTGTTAGAGCGGGGTTGTCCAGGCCGGCACGTGTCCACTGAAGCGGGGCGAGTGAAGCTACGTCCTTCACCAGCAGTTACCCACCCGTAATCTCTACCCAGCTGCTGTTTCCGCGTCAACCTAGAGGCCCTGTTAAACGCTAGAGTCACAGTACGCCCTCTCCGTTTGTTCTGGCCCAGAACGTAGGGTTCTGGGAAGCATGGTCAGCTTTGACGAAGGCCGGACATTTCCCCAGGAGCCCAGTTCTCACTAATGATCGCCCCCACCTTTAGCACTCTTTTGATTTGTATAGCAGGTGTGCGTGCCCTAGATCAGCTGTATTCCCCTGAAGGTTTTTAATACAAACAATGACTCCAGCTACACAATTAAGGGGAGAGGTAGAATAAGACAACACATCCCGCAACCACAACCATGCCCTTAGCAACTCTGTGATTTAGACTCTTGAGGTCACATTGCACGTTAGGTTTCCGAATGTATTACTCCGTGTGGAGTGATCATAAAACACCCCCCGGCACAATACTTTTTAGCATGGGAAAACGGCATGGCAGTTACCCTTTCGAGGCTGTCTTGACCACTCTATTTCAGCTCTGAACAAACACTTGAATACATTATTAACCAGATACACTAATCCAAGACAACAGGATGTAGCATTTCTCACATGTGGAAAGGCAACACAGGACCGGACTGTTAGCACAGGCTAATCGGCGAGTTACCTATAGTGGTATGCTGGGTTTCACAGACTGTCTGAACACTCCACCTATGTCCCCATGCTGGGTTTCACAGACTGTGTCTGAACACTCCACCTCTCCCCCCATGCTGGGTTTCACAGACTGTGTC
>JAOYSI010006247.1:0-12986 GCA_025775065.1 Hiodon alosoides | reverse complement strand
ACCACAGCTGCCAGCAGTCAGGCCACGGCAGTTAGGGGCCACAAAAAAAACCTGCTTGTGCGTGTGCGTGTGCGTGTATGTGCCTCATTTAAGCGACCCCTCAGACCGCTAGGCAGATTAGTGATGGGGCAGATTCGAACCACTAAAGGGAGACTGCGTCCTATGATTCGCTTGGTTTGCGTTCCGTGCGCTCAGACAAGAGAGCAGTTTCAGGGACTTATTATCAAAATCTTATAATATTGGCACAAGTAGCATATTTTGGCCACTCCTTTGGTGCCAGGCTGCTCAGCCTGGACTACGCAACACAGACACCCAATCTGACCCATGTCAGTTCCCACAAAGCATGTTAGTTTCCCATCAATCATATTTCCAAGCCGCGCTAATTCGCTGAACTCCACTCCACTGTTAAAACATGCATTACAATGATGGAAGTTCCCTCAGTCTCCTTCCTACCTTGTGATTAGTGTAAAAATAAAGAGACTCCATTAAGCAGACCCTCTCGTACACATCAATTTAAATGTCACTAATGGTTAAACTGCTTCACGCGAACATTTGCCTCTAAAAGCAAGCCATCGGTGGAATTTGTCAGAGGGTAGACGTCTTACCTCGGCCACCCTCCGGCTGGTAGCTGCCATCATTGCCCACGTCCAAGAGATCCTCGTCTCCAAAACTACCGCCTCCTTCAAAAGGAAACACGAGGCAACCACCCATTAAAATCGCCGCAGTGATGTTAATCACGATAGCACCAATAACCAAGACAAGTCAGCTGCTTCTATTGGATCAATGCCGTTGGGAGGCGGCGCCAGCGTGCGGCCAGCGCCAGCGTGCGACCAATGCCAGCGGTTCATGTGAAGTCGCCGAGTGAGTTTTTATCTCGTTTACGCATCATTATAGCTCCTGGACACAGACGGATGCAAACACCAGGCGCCAGTTCTCACCTGTCCCAGCGTTTTTTCCGGGGTCCACCTTGGGTGGTGGCTTTGGAGTCGCTGGGTCTGCAGGGGGTGACGAGAGGGAAGGTGAACGTGAGGTCAAAGCGACTCTGGGAGAACTGTACAGCAGACACTTCACTGGGTCTTACGCTTCCCCAGGGATTCAGACTGAGGTGACTCAAAGGTAGACTGCAGAAGAAGAACTTAATCATTCTTTAAGCATTTACTCATCTCAAACTACAGTGCAATAATTTGTGAGTATTAATATCATGTTTATTGAGGTCCTAATGGGGATTTTAGGTGAGGGTTTTAAGACACCCCATTTAAATAAATAATTTCATTTTTAAATTATATACAAACACAAATTAAGAACATGCAAGTAGTATGCTAATGTTAAGCAACACAGACACAGAGGCACAGCAAGTGGAGCGTGGGACTACGATTCCCATAATGTCACAGAATGGACTCACCTGGCCAGAACACAACCAATCGTCACAATGTAGGCACAAGCGATTTGTCTCATACGGGGATTTAAGGAAGTGCCAATAAAAGGAAGTGCCAATTAAAAGGTCTGCGTTTAACACCGACTTGCAAAACGAAAGAGAGCCAAGTCCATCTCTCTCAGTTCATTGGATCTTTTTCAATTATTGGGAAGAACACAGCAGGAAGCAAATGCCAATTCTCTCAGGACCCATTTTTTAGGGCTACATTCTGACGACACGCTTCGGTCCCAACCTCAGATCAACCGGGTGAGGTCTAAAAGACAGGAAGTGAAGGGGAAAAGAAGAGCAGGAAACTAAAGCAGGAAGTCCACACCACCAGGTGAGGTCTTGTTTTCGTTTGGGGATAATACTCTACCTCCAGGAACCTTGGGTATCGTTGGAGCCTTTGTTGGCACTAAGAGAGAAATCAGACAGGATTACAAATGCAATCTAAATCACCAGATTACGTTAGCACCGATAAGAACAAGACAAATGTTAAACAAAATCTTAAATTCTTTTGTAGAAAGTGCGCCACAAACTCCCAAGGGTAGTAACGGCAGTTTTTATAGCAGGTATAACATTTTGTGCTGAAGGTGCGTTCAATTTGTTCTAAACCAAGCCAACTTTTTTTCATGCATTCAACAATTGTAGAAGTTGGTAAATAAACAATATTCGTATCTACTGTTCCAACCTGGATTGTGTTTGTGTTGATTTAGGCTGCCTTTACGCTTCTAATGAAAGCATGAAGATGCAATTCACGTAGGGTTATGTGCTCTAGCAAAGCAATGGCATGGTGTTCACATTTACTAGCAGTGAGCACTGACACACATTGTCAAATATCTCACTTTCGACTTGGTTCTGAATACAGATTGATCACTTTGTGATCTGGTGGATTGGGATCTTTCCACATGTAAACAGACAAGCTCCCGGAGTGGTGATTTTGGTCAGATCGCCTCAGGCCTTTTAGCACCCCAACTGCTAAGCGAGGCTCCAAAGAGTCTGTCGTTTTAACAACTGACATGATATTCACACAAAAGGCTTTACTTTTTAAAAAAATGTTTCTTTAACAGAAAGCTACGCAGCAAGTATTCCTGTTTTATAAGAGCAGTGTTCTCCAACGGAAATGAGGCGGGCGTTTTGCAATTTCTAGACGTTCAGAAGCTTCCGCTACCATGTCTTTTTTGGGGATTTGATGGTTTTACTCGTCAGGAAAATGCCATCTAACTGTGTTTGCTACAGATAATTTGGGTGGCCAGGCTAAATCGACTCAGTGTTGCTGTCCAGTCTTGACATGGTTTGTGCTGTGTTATTATTATTTTTTTTAGAACAATGACTTGCTAAAATTTACCACAGAACGGAACCATGGCAACATTGTAGGATTCTAATAATGAGCCCCAATGCCAAAAACCACTACAAGTTCCCATACCTCAAGGATTAGGCAGATTTATACCTAAATCTAAATCTAAATCTATCTGCTTGTTTTTATGACCAAAAAGCATTAGGCTAGTCGGCAAGCAAACTTAAAAACATCTTATTGAACTATTTAAAGAAAAAAATAAAATGATTCACTCCATCTACAGATATCATTTTGTCAAGCCCACTGGATTAATAACTGGAATTTTTTCCCCAGCTTAAAATTAGTTTTTGGATGCTTAGAGAAAGGTACAATTCACCACACATTGTACCATATTTACTTTTTTAGTCCAATCAAATTCCTGATGGCTTTTATTGGTGAGAATGTTAAATGCTGGTTTGACCAGTTGGTCCAGCTATTTCTGTCTGGTCATGTTGATACCGTCTGAGTGTTGGCAGTAAGAGCCCGTTTGATCAAGCGACAAAAATTGACATGTAACCAGTAAGGTCATTAACATTTGATCAGTACAGACATTTAAAGAGAAATACAGCAGCCATTCATTCCTGTTGTTAGCTACACGTTCAGCTAATTTAATTAAAATCTCAGGGTCACACTAAAGAGCAAAGAGTCCTCAACTTACCGTCATCATCCAAAGCATCACCAAGGTTGAAATCTGAGGGGAAAAACATTCAACGTTGAGCCCAGTGCATCTTAATCGGGATTACAAAAAAAATTTAAAAAAATCAAGAAAAAGTACCCATGTGATCCTGACTCCGGAGAGCAGCATTGTGGGAAAACTGATGCAGCTTCCCACCCACCCTCCACCCTCGCACAGCCACTCAAGACAGTGACCCAATGAAAAGGTTGGCAACCTGCTAACTGTATTTAATTGAAATAAGATGCTTGCAAAGAAGTAAACGCTATCAAATACAGTTCTGTAAAAGTGATTGCCCAAGTTTTGATTTGGTCCCAACCACAGTACCTAGATTTTAGAGCTTGGGTTATACATGGATCGGATTCCCATTCTTGATATTTCTCCAGGAGTTTGTCCCTGAGTGAGGGTTCAATTGCAGAATTACAGGAGAAGATATTTTATGTCATTGTCCATTTCCTTGTCGGAGAGCTAATTTGTAAGTCTCGTGTTTTAAGTCCCTATAAGCGTTCTTGCAGAAACAAATGTTTTCCGACCAACAAATAGAGCCACGTGTTACGGATAAAATTTAAAAAATGAACAGGATTTAGAATTAGGTATTTTTAGATCCACAGTTGAATTGATTAATCACGCTTTTCTAAAATCATTCTACACTTAAACCAGAAGGCCAGACACAAGAACACCTCTATGGTAGACAAACAGTTTTGTTAGGGACTCCCAAAGCAGTTCTGCCCGTCCCCCTCATCTTCACTAAACCAGCCATCACACCGACTAAAACAAAAGCACTCGTTTATGGATGCCCCTAATATAAATTCCCGCCCAAAACAACTTCAAAGCCTTGATGAATCATATTCGAAACCAAAGAGCGCATCTGAAACAAAGGCATAGGCATAACTCCGCCCCTGAGCTACTATATTAAAAAGAGGAAAAGGAAAGGATTTGATTTTTTCCAGAAAAGTCCCATGTCAATGGAAAACAAGCATCATCCTCCACGGGATTTAGAAGTTAAGCACAGCGACACGCTTATCCCCCACTTTTGAGAATATTTACCAACTGAAAACCTCTGTGTAAAGAAATGTACAAACCATTCACTCCAACCAGATACTAAACACAACGTTAAACATGTTCCAACGGGAATATTAACGTCTTCCATCCAGATCCCTCGGGTTTAAGTTGGCCTCTGCAATGAACAATATCTCAATATCACGACAGGCTTTGTAGCATCAGCTCTTTGGCACCTCAAGTACTATGGTCCACTATGGTCGCTTTGAGGAGAGATGTCCTTTATCCCTTTTCAGTCATTACCAACTGGCCTTAGCCATCGTTTGCTACGTAACAAACTGCAGAATCTTCCCGTCGTCGCCGACATTTTGTCTCCTAAGCTGCAACCGGGGAAGAAATGAGCACAGATGTGGTTTTAACACTTAGGGTCTTCCCCCACTTCTAGCACCTCTGCTGTGGGTGTCTTAGCCTCAGTTCCCGCTTACACGCGAGGCCTACAGTGTGACATGCACTCCAATGCCCCCACCTCATACCACACCACACCTCAGACATGCAACCACACTCCAGGCTGAGTCAGAGGCAGAACTCCCAGGCGGGTGGAGTCAGAATCTTGGCAAGGGCTGAGTCACTGTAATTGCCCTCAGTCCTTCATTCCTCATTTTTTCCAGTCAGAATTTCAAAATACCACCAGACTCCATGCACAAACGAAGGGTTTTGGAGAATCACAAGGGCTGCACTACAAGCCACACACGTTTGTTTTGACCGTTGTCAAAATGTATCGTTATGAAGCGCAATGAAAAACAAACAATACTGGCGAGAATGTGTAGGCATCGAAACAAGGCAACAAGGGCGAGGAAGTTTTAAGGTACTCAAAAACCCCAACGAAATAGTATTATTCGCTACTTTATCAAATGTAACTAATCACAGGACTGCTAGCGATTTGAAAGTTGCTAAAGTTGTCTTAGCATATTTTAATATGGGTGGTTTTTCGAAACATCGTTGAGGCAAAGTCGTACAGAACTCGGCCCCACACATTCTTAATGTTACTTCTGCACAAATGAGCATTAGAAAACAAATTTATCTCTTTCTCTTGTTATATTTGCAGCATTTACACATACATTTGTTGACATATACATTTGATTACTTGATAAGCGACTCATCTAAACAGACATATATGGCAATGGGTCTAAACGTGTTTCTAATTTTAGAAATATTACCAAATTACCGTACAGTTTACACGTAGTTTAATTACTGTATTTAAACTGTTTTACAAGTTTTATTATTTAAACTGAAAAAGGCAAAATAACCTTCGAATCGTCTGTAAATAGAAACAGCAAATTTGCCCAGAAATCACGCGTACGAGAAGTCAGTGTCGAAAGTAGGTATTCGCTAATCCGAACGAAAGAAAATACGACGCGACTACCTACAAAAAAAATTAACAACATCGCATGGCTTACCTTGGCCCTTCGTTCCAATTGCTAAAGTTGCAAAAAAACACATCCACAAAAATAACATCGCGGTGATATTTAAAGTCTAGTGTTAAATGAGTGACTGTTAAAGAGTGTCAGCGCACTCCGTTACCTTGAACAGACCGGGACACTAAGAGACTTATGCAAACTTCTTTCAACGAAAAAGGGCGAGTCGCTGCTTCTACCACACCCCTCACGTGACTACTTTTGTAGAGATCCGATGACAGAACTTTTGTTTTTCTTTAAAGATCAGAAAGAGAAGTACGATTCTGTTCTGGGAAGGTTAGTAGAGTAACGGCAGATTGAATTGACCGATTCAAGGGATCTCCGAACTGAACTGAAGCAGAAATAAAGGGTTATGGATCAATTCAATGTAACCACCAGATATTTTTTAAGTGTATTTACCACTGATGTTACTGATACTGGATAATGAAGGGAACTAACTCCAGTAATTACATGCAATCGGCCTACTCACACACACTTCTGAAATTTAATTCCCCTAACAAGCCAAACTCAAATATAAATTAGAAATGCAACATGATGAAGCCTACGCAGAACAGAAGTTGAATTAGAAACCATACTGGGAATGATTCGTTAGCGGGACAGTTTAGACGTTAGCGGTAAACACCAGAACAAAGATGGGACGTCAACTAAGGTTTGATTCCCAGTCGGGGGGGGTTTGGGCCTGAGTACAGATATTGTTTTGGCCTGGCGTGGAGAAAAAAATGTAAGCCACTCTTGAACAGTGAAACAGTTTTGCACAACGCAATCCAAAATAAAAAGAACCAAATGTATTGTGGGTAAATGTCTCTCTTGAAGCTAGACATCATAAAAGTGTGGAAGATCAAATTTGGATAAAATCAATTTGACATAACAACTCAATTTCATCTTTGGATCTTCCTGTTACAAATGTCCATTGTTCAAGTGAATCAATGTCCATGTAATTGCCCCAAAACAATCTTTTCTAGTAAGAATCACTGGTGAATACTACATTTGGTAATTATTCTGCAAAAACAGCTAAACCTCAAAACGTGATACACAGGAACGTTTTCCTGCTTGATTAAAGTATGATTATTACCAGGCCGCACTGTGTAATAGGAAGTGGAAAATGAATACAATATTGCCCTCTGGTGGCATAGATATAACATTAAAGCAGATCAATGACTGGATTGGTGCACCTGGCACCTACGGGTTTTTTTCACTCAGAAACGGATGCCGTCCCAGTGGGGGGTATTAGTGGATATACGTTGAGGCAAAGTGTTAATAACAAACTGTTGATGTGAACTGTACTACCAGGTCCAAGGAGCAAGACTCGTTTGACACAGACACTTCATCTCTGTGAGAGCTGATGACCCGATATGAAGACTGAAATTGTAGTTTTTTGGTGTCGTTTAGTTGTACACAACACATAGGAGAGCCACCTACAGGGATTTATCTGTTGATCTAAGAAGGTATCCATCAAAATGTATCAATTTTGTCACTAAGCCAACCTAGCTCATGCAAACACCCTAAATTTTCGTCTGATCTCGCATTTGGCATGACTGTGGCAGGCGGCATTCCAGAAGATTGTGGTGCCGGGCTGTTGCTTTCTGCAGCTCAGAAAGTCAGGAGACCGATAACCATGGCGATTAGCGGCAGCTGGTAGAGTATCACAGACGACGGTCAGAACCAGCGTCCGTTCACTGTGTGAGTGAGAGAGCTGGGTGGTTGTGCTGCATTGTTGCCATTAAATATAAAGAGCCATTGTGTGCTGTTATTTCGGAAAAGAGACTGCTACGCTGCTGCTACACTGTATAAAAGAGCCTTCAGTGAAACGACAGTGTGTCATGTTTCATGTTTGTACCCACTGCTACGTTGGCGGGATGACCATGGTGGATTAAGAACTTGTGTGACAGTGGGAGGAGCTGCTACTGCTGCTGCTGCTGCTGCTGCTGCTACTACTGCTGCTGCTGCTGCTGCTGTTACTGCTGCTGTTACTGCTGCTGCTGCTGCTGCTGCTGCTGCTGCTGCTGCTGTTACTGCTACTGCTGCTGTTACTGCTACTGCTGCTGTTACTGCTGCTGTTACTGCTGCTGCTGCTACTGCTGTTACTGCTGCTGTTACTGCTGCTGCTGCTGCTGCTGTTACTGCTGCTGGTGGTACTGCTGCTGCTGCTGCTGCTGTTACTGCTGCTGCTGCTGCTGTTACTGCTACTGCTGCTGTTACTGCTGCTGCTGCTGCTGCTGCTACTACTGCTGCTACTACTGCTGCTACTGCTGCTGCTGCTGTTACTGCTGCTGTTACTGCTGCTGCTGCTGCTGCTGCTGTTACTGCTGCTGTTACTGCTGCTGCTGCTGCTGCTGCTACTGCTACTGCTGCTGTTACTGCTGCTGCTGCTGCTGCTGCTGCTGCTGCTGCTGCTACTGCTGCTGTTACTGCTGCTGCTGCTGGTACTGCTACTGCTGCTACTGCTGCTGCTGCTGTTACTGCTGCTACTACTGCTGTTACTGCTACTACTGCTGTTGCTGCTGTTACTGCTGCTGCTGCTGGTGCTACTGCTGCTGCTACTGCTGCTACTGCTACTGCTACTGCTACTGCTGCTACTGCTGCTACTGCTACTGCTGCTGCTACTGCTACTGCTACTGCTGCTACTGCTGCTGCTGCTGCTGCTGCTGCTGCTACTGCTGCTGTTACTGCTACTGCTGCTGCTGCTGTTACTGCTGTTACTGCTGCTGTCTGCGGTTTCCTTAGAGGTAGGCCCGTAGCCCCCTCTGCGTCACACAGTAGTTATGCTTTATGCAGATGAGGGCCTGAATGTTGTACACTACCACTCTCACCCTCTGGTCCCTTCTGTGACAACACAGTCCTAACCCCTTCCTTGCTGATGTATGTGTCCACATTACATCACCCGAATCCCAAATTGCATTTGAGATGGCCTTGAGCGAGACAGATGACGTATAACAGAAGATACACATTTTCCCAGCTCGAGAAGTGAAATTCGGATCATCGAATGCTGTAAATTGGAAATATACTACGAATTTTAACTACATTGAGGGTGTCACATAAGGCACATGTCTTCCAGTGGTTACAAATCCACATTTCTTTAGGCTTTTACATCTGGTGTATGATGTATTGAATGTGTATTTAGAAACGCCCAAATCAATATTTCGAAGTTGTTTTCTTTTAAAAAGTACTCAATAATCCACATATTTTAATAAATATAAGTGGTGTTGAAACGATTGCAACAAAAAGATGCAAAATATTTCAACTCACACGTTCACCGACTGGCTCCAACAGTTTGTATCCTCCTCGGGCACATTAGTGAAATCCGTCACAGGAGAAGGGACGAATACTAATAAACCCGATTCAGATGATAAAGACACCGCCGTTTCCAGCTGCGAGTCTTGGCAACGGCAACTTTTTAATGTATTTTTAGTTTCAAAAAGGATTCCTTCAAACCCTGGCAACAGCCGAAACCGCCATGGCATAAACTTCCTCGTATACGGCTGTTGTAGAGAGATACAAAACATGATTTATGTGGATTGTCTGAATTTCGATCGCAACAATTGTCCGTCTCGTGTATGACGCACACGTAACTAATTGGCAAACACGGATGCCTGGAACGCGCTGCTCGGGTCACGACGATGGCAGGAAACCCGAGCGTTTCTTCCTAACTTCCCAACTTGGCACGAACCAATGCAGATACCAAAGGTCTAGTCCTATGCTGTCGGAGAAAGATTGTGTCCATCATTGCGCTCCTAAGCGTGGTTGCGAACAGTACCCTTCTCTTGCAACCTACTGGTGACATGCAGTCTCTTATATCTCCGGTGACCAAGGCTATTTTAGTAGCTTTGTTTATTTTTGCCATCCTTCTTATCCTCTATGTGATTTTATGGTATATATGTCGAGACGTGGATTGTGATCACGGAATCTGATCTGGAAAACTGGACACCGATAAAAAGATACTCAGTAGCCAGTGAATACTACGGAGCTGCCAGGGTGACCCTGGTAAGTCCACCGGCGTGTGTATCCGCGGTAATCTATTACATGCAAACCGCACAAAGTCATTGACTTGTGACAGACGTCTGAGACAGTCGTCTGTTAAATGTGTATCCACTGTCATTTTAAACGTATACCTAGTGTTTTTGGGGCGACGATCTGTTATGTTATGTCCATGCGTAATCTAAATCAGGTGTTTTAAACTAGTTCACATTTTCCAGATTTCGAAGCGGTGTGAAAGAAATTACAATTTGAAACAGTATTCATTTGACATTACGTTTCGATAATTTTTAGTTTTCTGTCAATAATCCCTCCACCATATCAACTGCCACTGTCAATAACCGAACGATTAAGCAGTAAGGGGAGAATACTAACATCTAAAAATACAATTTTTCGTGTGATGCAATTAAGATATATTTGTAACCGTGAAAGAGAAATGCTTGTTAAACGTTAAGTGTTACTCTAGAAAAAGCAATGCACGTCTTCCATGTGTGGACAATACCCACATTTTTCTCAAATCTGCTCTTACGTTTATGCAGTAGTTAGCTGTCCCCCCGCTCGCTATCGAATTGGCGTCTGTCTCTCATCCTTGTTATACACGTACTAATCTAGTTTGGCTGACGAAATATTTAGACCAAATATTCTCTACAATGTACGTCACCCCATTTGCCCGACTCATATCAACGAAAGTTACGAGGGCAGAGAAGAATCGAAGCGCCAAACGGATTACCCGCGGTTGTTTTTTCACTTTCTTTATTTGAAGTTAGACAGCTGCAAGTTTTCCGTGTTCCAAGGTCTGTGGATGTACCGCGGACAGGACACTCATTTAGGTCGAGGTGTTACCCTTGCCAGTGTGTCCTGTATCATTCAGGTTTATATTGATTATCAGTCATCATTTTCTTCTTTTTTAATTTTTTGGGTATTTTGACTTAAACTATAGGTAGCCTTATCCTCTATAACGACTCTTTTCAAATGACTGGGTCGTATGTCTGTAATTATTTCTATCCTATTAACATTTTTTATGCTTCCGTCATATAACTAACACGGGATTCCGCAGGAAAAGCTTTTTGTGACTCACCGATTTAATATCACAACTACGTGAAGAGCATCTGAAATGGAACGGTATTTAATCGATATTTTAGCCTCGCGAATCAAGCCATACAAATTGTTAAATAGCTATGCGATGACGTGAAGTACATTGACTTGATTCAAACTAGAATAACCAAATTAACTGGTGCGATATATCAGCCTATTTTTATAATTTACTAGTCGATAAGAAAAGGAAAAATATAAAAAAAATAAACAGAATGACTTCTGAAGGGCGAATCAAGGGCGATATGTTGATTGTCATCTCTAGCTCAGATACAAATAACGTTATTCAATTCACGTTTCTGTTAATCAATATAAAAGTGTATCCACGTGCCCCAGACTGTGTTTGTCTTATCAAATAAACAAAGCGCTCGGAGAGTAAAACTACTGATCCATCAAAAGATACGTAAGTCCCCCGAAAATAACGTTTCTCCAAGAAAATAAATCATTTTTTGGAATCAAGAATACACGAGCTTTACCTTAAAAACAGGCAGAATAATAATTTGAAGTAGTGATTGAGGCTGTTTTTAGGTGTCCTGCTGATACTAATGTAACGACAATCCACCACACATTCAAAAACCATCCGTGCCACATGACACACAAAAAAACTAAGAAAAAAACAGAGCATTCCCATCCCAACAGAAGTGGTCTCACCCTGTGGATTTTATGACTGAATTGGCCCTTCACCAGATTTAGCCTAATGCATTTTCTACTGCTAAATCAGAATTAGCTGTATTGTGTATGTAGATGAAATATTGTGTCTTTAATGACAGGTTTCAACAGACAGCGATCCCAGATGCACACTGATACACGAGGTTACCGTTGGGGGTGTAACATGGAGGGGAGGGACCTGTATCCTCCAAAAAAAAAAAAAAAAACAAGAAACGTTTCATACTACTTATTTTAAAATGATGAAAACTTGTTGCACTTAAATATAAATTGCAATTTCAAAGTTGACAATATCATTGTTCTGGACCCACTTTTAATAAACATGAATCGAAGTTTAACAAGTGTTATTTTAATTCACCTCTGCAAACCTGTGCTTACTCAATTTGACGGCTTAGGTATACAGACAAATTGTTATCGTACGTATTAAACATATATTGTGCGTGTGTATGTTTCGGATCTGCTCATCTGAGCATCTGTATCCTTCATTTGAGCATCTGGATAAGTCACATTCATGCTTTTAGTCAACCGTCTTCCTTTTTTCATTATTGTTTCCTCAAATATCCAGCTGTAACAAAACGAGAAATTCTGTGAGCCACATTTAACGAGTGTCTCTTAAAGCACAGTTGCAAAACGTCCACAGTTCTGTTCTCAGTTTCTGCTTTTAATATTGTCGCATGTTTACGAATTCCTGTTTTTGTTTGTTCAAGAATTTTGCCATATTGTCCACAAGACGTCTCGTAGAGATCTCTACCTAAAGGACGTCCATACTGCAATGTGTTCTTAGCGGTAATGTCTAAGTGTATGTAAAGGGGCTGACATTTTATTTAAAGGGCTCCTCCCTGGAAATGTCTTCTGGGTACCCTGCCATGGTTGAGCGATATGGCGAAATAGAGTGGGGGAAAGAGACAGAGAGCGCGATCTCACAGAAAACATAATCGAATGGTAGTCACGGAAAGTGGGCCAGGAGGTGTACCTGTGGCAAACACACAATAAGGGCCTCTATAGTCGCAGTTGCCAAACACGCATTCCTGCAGCAAGTCCACAAAGTTAGTTCGACTTTTACTACTTCCAAACCCAATTTTTAGTCACCAAAACCTTTCCATCAAAAGGTTTACCGCTGTGTTCCGTGCACTGTAGCTTGTATGTCAAAGCTGCGGAAGATACAATCAAAAATGGGGCGAATCTGTGTGGGATGGGGGTGAATCTGTTGGGATGGGGGCGAATCTGTGTGGGATGGGGGTGAATCTGTTGGGATGGGGGTGAATCTGTTGGGATGGGGGCGAATCTGTGTGGGATGGGGGTGAATCTGTTTGGATGGGGGTGAATCTGTTGGGATGGGGGCGAATATGTGTGGGATGG